>CAMOHE010045928.1:21445-87716 GCA_946598075.1 Artocarpus hirsutus | reverse complement strand
AAAAAAAAACAAAAAGAAAAACAGAGGAAAGGGATGTAAAAAGGAAACCATGATGCTCGATGGGAATGAGACAGCCACAACATAAATTTAAACAAGAGAATAATCCTTAATAACACTTTAATATATATATATATATATATATATATATAGATAGATAGATAGATAGATATTGTGTCAAACACTTGAGAATATTTAAGTTTTAGGAAACTATTTAAAATGGGCCCTAGCTTTATTAAGATTGGTCATTATTAATTTCTTTGTAATTAAAAATTGTTTAGAGTTAAGAATTAAATGTCCTCAGTCTTCCTACTGAGCAATTATAAATATACGAAGAAAAAACAAGCAAACAAGATCACCGAACAACACAAGATTTATAGCGATAAAACCTAAATATAAGAGTTATATTTATTTTCAACCTGTAGAGTAATTTAATATAATGATGAAGATAATACAAAAAAAAATTGCATTATTTTATAACCAACAACAGGTTCTTAACCCTAAAAAAATTACCTTTCAATACAAAAAGAACCTGACAACGAAGATACAAGTGTGAAACTCCTAAAGTACCCTCAACAAAATACTAATAGTTCTAAGTATTGTTTATGTGTGAGGGAAAATTATTAAGGGCTAATTATATAAGTATATCTCTTAGTTTTAACTATTTCTCAATTCATTTTTCTATTTTTAAAAACTATAAAGGTATCCTTTATTTAAAAAACTTGTTTTAATTTTATTCTTATAAATAGAAAAAATTGCACAAAACAATATAATAACCTTTAAGTAGTTATAAAAAAATCTCACATAATTAAAAACATAAAAAATCCTATAACAAAACATCAAATTGCAAGAAAAAATTTAAGTTTTATGACTATTAAATGTTAAAATATTTTTTTAAAATTTTTCTCATGAAAAAAAAAAAATATTTCGAATTAAATTTTGTCTAATTAATGGTATGTTTATTTTATCTCCATATTTTTTAGTCCAAAAAGTCTGCAAGAGATAAAATTGAAACAAGTTTATTAAATTTAAAGGATATTATTGTAATTTCTTAAAACAAATGGATAAATTGAGAAATAATTAAAACTATGATGTATAATTATGTAATTAACCTAAATTACTAATTAAGCTCCACACACTCAACATTTAAGAATAAAATAATGGTAGTAATTGAGCTCTTTTGTGTCCTTGTGGAGCTCAGACGAGTGGCCATGTAAGAATCACCAACTAAAGAATAAATGTAAGCTTTTGCCAAGAAGGAATTAATAGTTTTTTTTTTTGTATGCATAAGATACAAAATAAATGGAAAAGAATCAAGGTGTCACTTGAGAAAAGATAAGGAAAAAGGGAATTTGTGCTCCCTGTGATTATTCTTCCTCAGTGACTCGTTGCATAGATGGTCATTTTCCTATGGTTCTCCCTATGGATTTGACGGTTTATTTCACTTTATTTAGAAAAGATAGTCAAGACATGTAGCTTGATCCTGATCTCCTGAGGTATAAAACCATAAAAACCGCTAATAATTCCCCAATTATAACACCTTTCAACATATTACAAAAATTTGTAATATTGGCGACCACCAAATCTACCTTTTAGTACTTTATATGTGTTTGATACCCTTGGCTTAAGTGGTTATGGTTCTTACGCAGCCATTATACGTCTCACACAACCCTCACATCGCGATTGTTTTTTGCATTCAAAGATTCTTGTTTATTTATCTGGTCATAGGAACATATCTATTCGTTGTTAATTATTATTATTACTACTACTATCATATAATTATTCCTGCATTTTCATGCATGGTTTCATAGCCTATGTATGTATGGTAGAGTGGAAAGGTGAGAGGAAAAAGATTAGAGGGAGGATTTAAGAGAAGAAAAAGGAATCTTGAAAAGAAAAGAGGAAAAAAATTTGACAAACAAATGAAATGTAAAGTAATTCACTCATCATTTTTTTATTTGTATGAGGGTATTATTGTAAAATAAACTGGATTAAATATTTCTTTTCACTTTTCTTTCTCTTCTACTAAACAATATGTTAGAAAAAAACACCCTTCTACTATTTTGCTTCCACGACTTGTGTATTTACTTCTCCTTCCTTTCTATTTTCCATTCCTCCTGCCAAATATATAGCAGTGTCAAAAGAAGTTCCAAATTAATTTCATGACATGTCCAATTTCTATTGTTTCATGTATATAATATGTGCGTGTATTGTCTACATTCATGAACATTCAAATTATAGACAAGAAGTGTTTTTCCACAGCCCAAAATGCGGCTGTTTATGTTATGCCTTTCAACTTTTCACAGTTAGGGAACATATTCTATGTAAGATGATTTTACTTTTTTTCATGAGCAGACTAGTGTCAAGTATTTGACACTTTAGTTTACCATATTAATGCTAATATATGGCAATGGTTTATTCAAACATCCGTTCGGATTGTAATTCAAATATTTTTGTTCGATTTTACAGTTTGAATGACAAAGGTTCAAATCAACTGAATTTCAACCTGCAAACTAGTCAGAGCCTAAGTTTGTTCGGAACTATATGGCTGTCAATCTACAAGCGTTGATATTTAGATTTTCATAAATTTTGCTTCCTCTCAACACCATAAATAGCCAGTGTCACTAGTGCTTCATCCAAATTTTCTCACTGCATGTAGAGCAAAGTATCAAAATATTGGAATATCTCAGTCTTCTAAAGAGTCTAGAACATACTTAGACTGAACCCACGGTTTTTTATGACATGAAAAGGGTTTTTCCTGCACGTATATTTTATATATATATGTGTAGATATGTGTTGTTTTTGGACGGCCTTGAGTACTGTCTTTATGAGACAACCAAAAGACCAGCACACGAGGTCTCACACCCATCTGCTTCCACCCGCTGGCGTTCATATTATAAAATATTCTCTCCATTACATACATGCTTACCTTATAAGCCCATTGATTTTTTGAAGCTTTTCTATTTCTATGGAATTTCTTAGTCTACTTTCCATCAAGATATACCAACATAATATCTGAATCAGTTCTTAACTACCTATATTCATCTCCAACTTTCATATACATATATATAGGGACTTTTTCGAGTTGTAAGCCCTCAAACTTTGTATCTATTACTAACTTAGATTTCTATTTTAAGAATTTAAAAATATTTAGATTTCAAACTTTTAATTTGTTGGCATTTTAGTCTTATTAGACACTAAATTCTTAAATTTTTAATTTTTGGCACTTTAATCCATATTTAAGTTGTATACTATTTAAACTCTCAATTTGTTGATGTGTCCTTTTCCTCTTTTGAGTATAATTTGTTAATTTTGTTCAAGATTAATTTAAATTACTTAATATAACCTTAATTATAATAATTAATGACAACAAAAAGATCGATTAAAAATGAAAAAAAAATTTTGTAAATATCCTTGAAAAATTGACTATCTATTCTGTAATATTGACAAGTGAAAAAAATTATTTGTAGATTATTCTTTTTTCTATCTTTTATTTTATTTTATCACCGTCGGTCAAGTCTAGAAAAGTGTTTTGTAGGGGCCTAGGTCTATTCATACATAAAGAAAGTTGTCGCACGTTTTGCAATGCATATCATACATGTATATAAATGGACAACGAACATATCCATACGAAGGATTAGACCCATTTGCTTCTGCAGATTCATGCTCATGATCATAACTTTTGCATCATATTATATTGAGCAAGGAAAAAACGCCGCTTGGTCGCTGCTATAATCTGTTAGCTATAGGCTTGTGGCAGCGAAAGTCAATTTCGGCCGCTATAGTTAGCAACGAAAGAATTCGCCGCTACAGAACAACCTTACGCCCACTGTAGCAGAAAAATTTGATGTAATATTTACACTGAAAGTATGCAAGACCAAGAAAATTATTTATCCCCGGCCATTGTTTCATGTTTCTATTATAACGTCTGTATTACGTTTCTTATTGCTCATTATGGTAATTTATGGTTCTGTGAAGAAAATCGTAACAAAGCCTATAGATATATATATATATATATATTTTGAGTCTAAAAAGTTAAGCCTTATATATATATTTATATATATATATATATGTTATATCACATTAGTTTTAAGATTAATCTCTCAAATAGTCTTCAAGTTTTACCTCAATCTTACAAGTTAAAAAACGTTTAAACTTAAATTGTCAAGTTATCAGTTGTCAATTCTAATCATTCCCATCAGTTGGATGTTATAGAAAACGAATTATGGATGATTCTTTGTTAGCAAAGTATTATTTCTGTAATATCGTGTTCAAATTTATTTCCTTTTGAAGTCATATTCTCACCGATTATCATTGTTGAATAAAAGAATCCATGTGTATCTGTGACTACAAAGCTCTTTGGCTGAAATTAGTACGGTACCGGAGGAATCTCTACCTTTAATTACCGGCTGGACTCTTTTTTCTCTTGACTTTTAAAAAATAAAAAATAAAAAATAACTAATATGTAATGTATTTTTAAACTAGGACTCACTTTATAAGTAACAGAGTTTTAATCATATGAGCTTAAATAAGAGTGTTTTATCTATATTGGGTGCAACTGATGGCAATTTTCAAAGAAATAAAAAGCTTGTCATTTGTAAAAATAAACTTTTTTTGTTACTTAAAAAGAAATTTGGTCAGAACGGGAGGAAGCTTAGATTCATTAGGAACATTATTAAAAAAAAAAGAAAAGAAAAGAATTTGTGCTCTATTGGTATGTGTTGTTATTCTTCCCCACAGATATATCAACTCTTTTGGGATCTTTTCCAACGTTTGATTGTTACCCATAGGTTTTATGTTCTTCATAATTAAGATATAGTTGTTAATGAAAGAACAAAAATACTTTTTAGCAAGAGAAGAAATTAAAGTGTTAAAGGGTGAAATCTGCATAAGAAGCGCAACTATGGATGATAATAGTTTTGGGGAAAAAATCACATTGGTATTCTTTGTTAACTTACATACTCTTTACATTTAATAATTTTGAAATAGCACCTTTGATGATTTAAAAAAAAAATTAACGGGATATTTTAATTTTCGGTTTATTTAAAAATTATATATTCGGTTTTTATTTATAAATTATACACCTTTAGATTAGATTTAATATATAAATCATATATTTTACCTACATCAATAACTAATTTTGAACTTTAAAATGACTAAATTATTTTTAAGTAAAATAGAAAAAACTAAAACTTTCAAAAATTTTAAAAAATAAAAACACACCAAAAAGCCTACGTGCAAGAGTATTCAAGACTTTTTAAGGTCCGAACCTATAGTTTAAAGTTTTTTTTTTAATTTTTAAAGTTTTCTTATGGTTCCATTTCAGGGTATTTGTAAATTTTATTAGCTCAAAATTTAAAGTTGACCAGAAAAAGCTATAGATTTATATATTAAATCTAATATAAAGGTATTCAATGAGAACTGAAAGTATAAATAACCTAAATTTAATTCTTTGAGATCAATTTTTGGGACATATAATGTCCATTATCCCCTTTCAATTAATTTGCTATTCTGATTTAACTTCTTAAAAACATATTAAAATGCATAAAAACATGAAAATTTCAAAATTATTTTCATATTTTTCTTCTCCAAAAACCCAAAAAACACAAGTGAAAAAGAAACATAAATTTGAATAAATAAAAATCTATATATCTAAAAACATTTTTAGGGTATTTAGGAGTGTGATTAGAACCAATTTTGGTTAAAAATACTATAGTTGTGAGAGCTTTACACTATAGCAATTTTTTATTTTTTACTGAGAGCTTTACACTATTTATTGATTAGAATCAATTAGTTATCCTATTAATTGTCCTTTAAAAAAAATTATCGTTTATCTCAAAAAAAAATTATCGTCTCCCTAATTTCTCCACAACAATTGCATAAAAATAATAAAATCTCCTATCAAAAAAGAAAAATAATAATAACAAAATCTGCATGGTATTCGTAAAAGATCAAACATACAAAACGTTAGACCAATTTAATTAACCCACATCCACAGACGATTTTTTTTTTCTCTTTGTGTGTTCCTTGACTCAATAATATTCTACCGCTTTATTATTTTATCTCCCCCCTCACCAAACAAGGCCTAAACGGTCTTTGTCTTCTTGTACTAATTTCAGGTTTTATTGAAAAACATAAAGAGACGGAGAAATAAATTTCAGTTCTTCTGATTAATGGCTGGTGTAGAAACGAACAAAAAGGAAGGGTAGATAATAAAGTAGACATATGTCATGTCCCTTTATCATGGTCCATTGATATACAAGTTCTATCTGTTCCCATAGAATACGGTTCAATATGATCCGATAGAATATTATCTCTCTCACACCAACCATTATGCCTTTTCACACAGACCGATATCTGGATAGAGAATTTTTTTTTTTCATGTTTTATTCGGTTAATTAACATGTTAAAGTAAAAAACGTAAAATACTGATAGTTATTGAACATAACATTGATGTTCGAGAATACAGTATAGTCAATATTATATTCAATACTTGTCATATTACATCCAATATTAATGTTATTTTTTGTAATTCTATATATTATGTTGGATGGATCGTACCCAACCGAAAAGCCTTGGTCCAAATTCTAATTCTCCATTACCAACTCTTTCTTCTTTGTTCTTCTTTTTTGTTTTCCAAAAAAAAAAAGGAACAAAACGTACGTTGTTAACAAGATGACAAATATAGTTTCTCTTATTTGAAATACCGAATAACAAGTTGTGTGATGAAAATAACGCAAGTACAGAATATATTTAAGGGCGCTGTCAAAGAAAGAGTGTTTGTTAAGATACAAGGGAAATGATGCCATAATTCGTGTTCTAAGAATCCAACATAGACATTTGATGAAAAAGAGAAAAATGGATTTTCCAAACCCAAGAACTTGGCCGATATGAGCTTTGTTAAAAATGTAATTAGGATATGTTTAGGTCATTTTACAGGTTCTTGTCCTCATAAAAAAAAAAAAAAACTGAATGTTTCTTAATTATTTTCATTAGTGAAAGAAAAAGGAATATTTTATTTTAACTTATGTGTGATTATCAGAGCCTCTTTTCATGAATCGCACTTGTAATAACTTATTGTAGTCAACTTATACATAATTTAATAATTTAATGAACAGAGGGATAGATATGTGTGTGTGTGTGTGTGTGTGTTTGTATATTAGCTCAGCAACATTTATTAAGCAGTACATAAGTTATTGTAGAATGCAATTAAAAACATAAAAGAAAATAATAATAATAATACAAGATTTACGTGGTTCAGCAAACTTGTTTACGTCCACGGCTGGAATAGAAAGAATCGATCTACTAATTAAATGCCTTGAATATTACAAAACTCAACTTGAAACTTCGGATTTCTACATATTACGTCATAAACCCACTTTAGTAAAACAAACCTATACAAACCTAAACACCTAAAATTGCAACCTAAAACTGCTAATCAAACAACTAAAGCAGGTATAAAGTAAGGTATACGTAGACATTTAATTTTAACTGCTTAGATAAAAGAAGAAAGTTTCGTTAGGTAATTATGGATGAGATGGCAATCTAGATTCTGTGTGTCATGAGATTGCACTCTCGGTGCATTAGAAAGATGAAAGATTTCTTAGCAAGTGCTGAGCAGGCACGAGAGTAGGTAGCCACCCTTTGAACTTTTTTTTTTTATAATTTTGTATATAAAGATTATATTTTGTTATCCTAAAATTACATTTTCACCCTCTCTAAATTCAATTTTCATCCCTCGTCTTATTAATTTAGTCATATCTATGCCCTATTTACTATTTTTTTTGTGGCTCCATCCCTATTTGTTAGGTGACACTAGACATCCGTTTATTTTGATCTTAAAACAACCTACAAATGTTGTCAAGTTTAATATAGCGAGGGTCACACCACTACCGAGACTAACGAAAATGTCATTTCAAAAATCACTAGTACAAAATGGTATCAAATTATTGCCAACCATATATATTCTTTAGAGCTAACACTATTATAGTCACATCTTTTGACTTTCTGTGATTTCATTATTGTAAAGCTTTAATGATTGGTCCGATGAAGAAACAAGGTACACAATAAATATAAAAACGTTTTAAAAAACAAAAAAACCCCGAACAGCCAAGCCACTAAATTAGAGGTAAAATCAGATACGGCTATTATGTGTGGATTATTATAGCAAATTTTGTAACGACCGTAGAAGTTTGGTTTTGGTTGAGTGAAAGTCAAAAGTTTTTACCTCCAGGATTATTCTTCTCTATCTGTTTTCTCACGTCATACTGACACAAGATCTTCCAGCATTTCATAGCAACTTTAAGTGGCCTTAATTCAATTATTGAACCAAGGTCATCGCTCGATCAAGTTCTTTGAAAGTTTTTTTTTTTCAAATTTTTTCTTTTTTGAAAGTGTTTCAACTTTAAGTTGAAAAAAAAGAAATAAACAATAAAAATATAAAGTTGAGGACAAACCTATATGTGGCAAAGGCCAAATTAGAGCAAGAAACTTTTATAAATAAGACCCTTTTTCTAGCTAGCTAGGAAATCATATTAAATATTGCTTTGCTTTACTAAAGTTTTAATTCAAGCATTAGTTTCTTGATATTTGTTTTTTTTTTAGAAACCACCTTCTTTTCCCGCCATCCCTCCCAGCGTATAGCGAGTTACTTTTTTAATTTTATCTAGAGAAGATAAATTTAAAATGGATCAGAATGAGAGAGTTTCTTATAATTCATCTAGAATTGGAACTAGTACTACTCCTGCAATACCAATTAGTGCAAGTTGTAATGGGAACGGCAGCAGGAAATCCCAGCTTCTCAGGAGCATCGACTGCTTTGGCCTTGAATTGGCCATGCAGGAAGAAGGTGCTTTCCACAAAGCTGACTCTATATATGTGTGTGTGTTTATAGAGATTAATTAAAGATATACATATATATAACATGTATTATATGTCTGCATATAATTTATATAATATATTAATTCATTTGTCAAACTACCACTAACTTCTTGTATTGATTTGAGGAGTTCTGTGGCAGGATATGGATACATGAACGTTCTGGAGATGTCGGATTTTTATTATTAGATATATATATTATATATATTATTTATATGGACATAATATTTTTAATTTATTTAAATGTTCAAAAATACACTGCCACAAAATTGACCTATTTATGACTTGTTTCTGTAGAAAATAAGACATGGATTAGATGTAAACACTAAATGTGACCGTAAACGAGTTCAAAAAATCAGACAGTGACCCATATATTCATGCATGTTTTTATTTATTATTTTGTATTATTCCATGTAATTATCAGATCACGTTACAAATGAAAGAGTAGAAGTACTCACCAATGTTTGATCAGGTGGGAGCTGAGTTCATAGGCACTCTACTGCTCATCTTCTTGGCTGCTGCCATAGCCATTATGAACCCGAACACTCGAGAGCCCGCCACCATGACCGTCGTTGCCGTCGCCACTGGCCTTATCGTCATGATAATCATCTTCTCCACCGGCCACATATCCGGGGCCCATCTTAACCCCGCCGTCACATCGCCTTCGCTGCCCTAAAGCACTTCCCATGGAAACATGTAATATTATATTATTATACAATAGTAACCCTAGCTACTGAAGACTTGTGACATATAATTTGGTCATGTAGTTTTTGAAAATATTTTGAAATGGTGCCGGTCAGTACAGTTCTAATGTACAGCCGTTGCCACTGACACAAGTATATAATTTTAATGCAAATTATGAGAATTAAGGGCGAACCGGAGCTTCAATGCGAAGATGAGGATAAGCCGTCAAGGACCAGAAGCTTCTCACGAAGTTGAGTCGCGCTGATCAAACACTGTTTCCTTATCCCTGCAGAAACGAGATATTCCAACAGATGATGAAGAAAAATTTGGAACCATAGAGAATTGTGTAATTTAATGTTTTAATTGCCTAATAGCTATCCAGATCAGTTATGGGCAAACTATCCACTCCATAGTGTGTTGTGTGTTCTATAAATGTACCAAGTACTCGTTGCGGTAATAATCTTCTACTTGCTTAGTACAATTTAGATATTGATGTAGTACTAGCAAGAAGGTGCATGTTTGTAATTGGCAGTGCTTTAGTTTAGTATAGAACCATATTGTAATGAGGCCTATTGTATACAATTAGGTCTCAAGTGATCAGTTTGTACAAGTAAGACTTTGAGAATTAATAACAATGTTGATGTTCTTCGACTTAGACAATACTCTCTTAATTAATTTTACTATATTTACTATATGTATATATACATTTTTTAATTCTTCCTAGCTCAAATTTAATGATCAAGGCAGAAGTACCATTATCTTCTAATTTCTGAATTAAACCAGGTTATATTTGTCTATTAACAAAGTGAAACAGACGCTGAATATTAAAAAAGATATAGTTATCTTTAAGTAATTTATGGAAACCAATGCTCCGTAGACATCTAACTCTTGTTCAATCAAGTGATGCAAATGGAATATATTAGACCACAGCTTCGACCACCAACTAAGACTAAAAATTCAGGAACAAAGGAAAGGAAAATAAAAAAGGATGAGCCCAGTGAATTTAAACCAGAAACACACACACAAAAACACTTGAGAATGTTTAAGTTTTACGAAAATTTTTTGAATCAGGGCCGTAGCTTTATTAGGATTGGTCAATAGGGATTTTTTTTTGGTAATAAAAAATTGTTTAAGTTAAGAATTAGATGTCCTCAATCTTACTACTCAGAGCAATTATAAATTGTGGAAGAAAAATAATACATTGCACTGTGCACATCAAATTATAATTCATTTTTGCATAATTATCTCGAACTTTCAATCTTAACAAAATGCATTCTAAATTTTAAAATTATTAGCAAATGAGATATAATAGCTAATGAGCATTGAAAACATGGATGATTTTGGTTACGAGATTTGAAGTGAGTTTTTTTAAAATAGAGCTTGTTATTTAAGAAAAAAATTAAGCTCAACATATGAAAAAGAGTATCGAATAAAAATTAAAAGTAGCTATTGGATTTATTTGTCAATGTTTTAAAGTTCGGGGTGTATTTTGTTAAGATCGAAAGTTTAAATGAATTATTCAAAAAATAAATAGTTTAATATGTAACAGTACAATTTACTTAAAGAAAAACAAGCAAACAGATTACAAAAAACACAGGATTTATAGGATACAACTTAAATATAAGAGCTTTATTCACACTTAACCTTTGGAGTAATTCAATATGATGAGAAGCAAATTCCATGAAAAAATGCATGGTTTTTCTCTAACCAACCACCTGGCTCTTAACCCTAAAAAAATCACTTCTCGAGTAGAAAAGAACCTGAACAAAGGAGCGTGAAATCTAAAAGTATCCTTAATAAGCATTCATTGTTCGGAGTGTTGTATATGTATCAAGAAAAATTACTAATTAAGCTCCACACAGTCCATATTTAAGAATAGAATAATGTTAGTAATGGAGCAATTTTGAGTCCGTGTGGAGCTAGGACTAGTAGCCATCTAAGAATCACCAACTAAAGAATAAATGTTAGCTTTTGCCAGGAAAAGAAATGGCCACATGAGAAAAGATAAGGAAAAAAGAGAATTTGTGCTCCCTATGATTATTCTTCCTCAATGACTTGTTGCATATGGACTTTTTCCTATGGTTCTCCCTATGGATTTGATGGTTTATTTCACTTTATTTGAAAAGATAGCCACGACGTATTAGCTTATCCTGATCTCCTGTGGATCGAAACCATAAAGACCACTAATAATTCTCCAATTAAACACCTCCCAACATATTACAAAAATTAGTAATATTTAGTAATATTGACGACCAAAACACAACCCTCACATCACAATGTTTTTTGCACCCAAAGATTCATATGAACATATATTATTATTATTATTATTATTCCTGCATTTTCTGCATGGTTTCGCAGCCTATATATGTTTGGTAGAGTGGGAGAGTGAGAGGAAAGAAATTGAATTAAGGAAGAGAAGAAAGGGAATCTTGAAAAGAAAACTAGAGGGAAAAAATTTTGACAAACAAATAAAACAAATAAAAGATAAAATAACTTTTTTTTTTTGAAGAATGTAAACTAAATCACTAATTTTATTCAAATCACTCTCATCTTTTTTATTTGTATAAAGGATTATTGTAAAATACACTGGATTGGACATTTCTTTCACTTTCTTTTCTTCTACCCAAAAAAAAAATCCACCATTTTGCTTCCTCCACTTGGGTATTTACTTCTCCTTCCTTTTACGTTACATTCCTCTACCAAACATGGTAGTGAAAAAGAAGTTGCAATTCAATTTCATGACATGTCCAATTTCTATTGTTTCATGTGTATTATATGTGTGTATTGTCTACATTCATGAACATTCAAATTCTAAACAAGAAATGTTTTTTCCACCGCCCAAGGTACGGCTGTTTATGTTATCCTGCACTTTTCACAGTTAAGGGAACATATTCTATGTAAGATGATTTTCCCTTTTTTTCCCCTGAGCAAACCGGCCTTCGCTTCTCATGCACTAGTTTACTATTTTTCTATTACTGTGGCTTTTTTAAGGGGACAAAAAAGAAATAGATGGGAGAGCAATATTTTGTGACTACTTATTCTAAGCCAATTTTCAATTCACTGCTCGTCCTGCACATTTTAGGGCCATAAATATTTCGACTTTTTAATTTACCCCTCTTGCTAGGTTCTCGTATGAGTAATAATCAACCTTGAAATAATATGTTACAGATTAGATTATTAACAAACAAAATATGTGTTAATACATATATCCTCAACCTATGAAGATTTCTTCGGTAGATATTAAAAAAGTAATCTATTAGTCTTTTTTTCAGCTGACAGATTGGTTAAAAAAAAGTAATTTTAACCATATTTAACAGTAAAAAATAGGGTTTTATTGGTAGAGAAAACGGGACAAACAGTAATGCAAGCAAGCTTTCACTCGATTCACCAGCCATGCAATTTAGTATGCACATTCAAAGATTGTTCTCTCTAAATTCTTGGCAATTTACCTTCAATATTATTGCTACACCTTCTGCTTTCTGTACAGTCATACGTGCCTGCTCCAACCGCATTCACACACTTTGATCCGTAGGAAACACCCCTTAAATACTGAACTGAAACTGGCCTTACTCTATTATTGAGTGAAAAGTACTTTTAAATAGAAGTTATATGACTTTGAATTGAAAACGAACAAACAAACTCTGAGTGGCAAAGACAGGTCACAAGGTAAAACCCATGACTCATGTCTCACGGACTTGCAGCATACCTCTTTAAACTAATTGTTAAATAATTATATTGTTAGAAAAATGCAATTTGCAAAGCCTTCCTTCATTGTCCCACCGCCCACTTAGGATCCAAAGTTATAGCAACCCTTCCCTTTTTTTTTTTTCCCTTGTTTTCCCTTTTTCTATTATTTTCTTGACATTCTCCAAGTCAACGTCGATGCATCTTAGTAGTAGTACTATATATAAATATTCCTAGGAACACAATATATAAATATTCCTAGGACCACAAAATAACCTCCTCAAATAACCAAAAAAGAAAAGGACATATTTAAACTAAAGTGCTTGAAAGCTATCAAATATAATTAAACTCTTCAATTAACCTCTCTTGTTATTTATCCTTTGCCTTGTTTTACTTGATCAGTTTGGAGCTATGGATCATCATCATAGTGATCAGGATCAAGTTCCTTCAGCACCTTCAACGCCTGTAACGCCAGGAACACCAGGGGTCCCTCTGTTTGGCGGATTCAGGGAAGAAAAAGTTCGGAATGCAAGTAGGAAATCACTCCTCAAGAGCTTGCAGTGTTTTAGTGTTGATGATTGGGCTATGGAAGAAGGCACGGGATTCCCCAAAGTCTCTTGTGCAATATTGTCACCACCCCCAGTCTCTCTTGCCAAAAGGGTATATCCATATATCCATAAATCTATACATCTACACACACACACACACACATCAAAAAACAACAAGAAACCCAGGTTTCCATTTTCTTTTATGACTTTTTTTTTTCATTTTTTTTAATTTGAATCATCAGGTGGGGGCTGAGTTCATAGGCACACTACTACTCATCTTTGCTGGAACAGCCACGGCCATTGTGAACCAAAAGACAGGAGGGTCCGAGACCCTTCTTGGCCTAGCTGCCTCCAACGGCCTTGCCGTCATGATTGTCATTTTATCGACCGGCCTCATCTCTGGAGCCCATCTCAACCCGGCCATCACCATTGCATTTGCTGCTCTGAGGCACTTCCCTTGGAAATATGTATGTAACCAACCAATAGAACCATATAAATGTTCATGTGTACCATACCATATATTATATACCTTTTTTTTCCCTATGATTGAAGTTGGATATAATTTGATTTGTAAATTGGCAGGTACCAGTGTATATTGGAGCACAAGTAGTGGCGTCTTTGTGCGCTTCATTTGCGCTCAAGTGGATTTTTCATCCCATAATGAGTGGTGGTGTTACAGTTCCGTCTGGTTCACATGGCCAAGCTTTTGCTTTGGAGTTCCTCATTTCCTTCTTCCTTATGTTTGTCGTCACTGGGGTGGCCACCGATACAAGAGCTGTGAGTATAAGCAGATTACTATTTTTTTTTTTCTTTTAGAATATGACCAACCAGATTACTACTTACATATGTTTTATCATAATAAATAATAACATGCTAATAATGTATGTAACTTATGCACACCGACGTTTGATGAACAATATATTTATTCAACTTTGTAATAAATTTATTTCTAGATCACACGTCCCTAAGACTTTCCAAGATAGAGGTTTCTTTGCATTATGATTATTATTGTTATTTTTGTTCTCAAATACATTAAGAAAGCGACAACAGTCAGTGAAGATAGCAGTCACGGTGCAAAGTCCCATTTTCAATAATAATAAACGAATCCCAGTTCAATCTTTGTCCATATCTCATATCTCTACTCTCTAGGACCCAAGTCAACTTAGCTCCTCAAGAAATAGATTTTTAATCAAACACAAAAGAATGGTAGAAATAAGCATCCCCTATCTACACAACACGTTGATGTTAAATTGGGCAACCAACCAATACTTCCTTGGGGAAAATTTTTTGAGTTTTATATCAGACAAATATAAGGATGCTTGGAAAAATAGTTCAAACCAATGGTTTGAACTGTGAATAGTATAAAGCTCTAACATGCTATAGTAAAAAGCTACAATGTAAAGCTTTTACATGCTATAGTCTCAAATTCAAACTGATAGTTTAGACTACTCTTCTAAACTCCCTATGTATTACAACACAATCAACTACTTGGCTATTGATGTAAAGCTTTTACATGCTATAGTCTCAAATTCAAACTGATAGTTTAGACTACTCTTCTAAACTCCCTATGTATTACAACACAATCAACTACTTGGCTATTGGCTGGATCAACCCTAGAAAATGACATTAAAGAAAATGCACAGAATCTCCTAACATGACCAATTGTGAGAGGAAATTTCCATCAGATGATGCAGGTGGGAGAGTTGGCAGGAATCGCGGTGGGGGCTACTGTCATGCTCAACATACTCGTTGCTGCGTATGTCTTAACTCCGACCTTCTGTTTGGCTTCCTGAATATAGTCATAATATCTTATTCCAACAAGTACACTAACATGTATGTACACACACATATGTATGCATATAACATATGCATATACCAGCCAAGGCATACGTGTTTGATGATATAAGCAAAAAAGAAAAATGAGCTCGAACAGAATAATGTGACAGTTGATTGCCAACAGTCCAATAGGTTTAAGTACCAAAAAAAATGCACAACTGATTTGGCACTTGGCGCAACTATTTGTCATCATGGGACGGGGACCCCACTCTGATGTGTCAATTTTTGATAGGCTAAGATACTTATTTTTGAACTTTATTTTTTTTCTTCAAAAAACTGAGACCCACAAACACATGTCAACTTAAAAGCGGCAGGTTTTGCATAGAAACGGAGTTGCATAACATTTTCCTAACTAACCTAACTAAAATGTTTTTGTCCAACTGCAATGCTAAAGATCAGCTCCCGCATCATTTTGCAGTCAAAATTTGGTGAGTTGGTTGGTATTATAGAGGTAGTCAACTTAAAAGGAGTAGGTTTTGCATAGAAATGGAGTTGCAGAACATTTTCCTAACTAGAATGTTTTTGTCCAACTGCAATGCCAAAAATCGGCTCCCACATCATTTTTGAAGTCAAAATATGGTGAGTTGGTTGGTACAATAGAGTTATTTCTTTCTGATTTATCCAAAAGATGATGAAGATGTCTGAAACAACTATTTGTAAGGATGCAATTACTTAGAAGCTTACAATTTGTTTTACTTTTGCAGGGACGCGACGGGAGCTTCCATGAACCCTGTGAGAACTTTAGGGCCAGCAGTAGCTGCGAACAACTTCAAAGCAATATGGATCTACCTCACTGCACCGATTCTCGGAGCGCTTTGTGGGGCAGGAGTCTACTCTGCTGTCAAGCTGCCAGAAAAAAATGGAGACAATCATGATAAACCTGCCCCAACAAGGAGCTTAAGGAGGTGATTGATTATATGAACTGTGTCATTAGACAAATATAAATAATCAAGAAATGCCATCAGAAGATGATGCAGATGGTTCAAGAGGAGGTTCCGAACGAAGACAACTTTGAAATGAGTTCTAGGATGGCAAAGCTAAGGAGTTCTTCTTTCCTTTTGGTACGTAGTCATTAAAAGAATAAACAAAAATTAGTCATTTCACGCCACCGAGAAAAAAGGAGGAGAAGCTATAAAGACAAAGTTATCTTTGTCCCACTCAGAACAGGGTTGTAGTAGTTTTGTTTAAATATAAATAGAGCAACCGAGAGGAAAAATAGAGTGATAGCTCATAAGGTTCTCAATCCTAATTGTAATAGGTTCCTTTTTTCTCTTCGTGGTTGTAATTGATCATGCAATGCTACAACTGGCATCTTATCTTAATTTTATACATACAAAGCACTCCAACTACCAACTAGTATGCTGTTACGGTCCTATCTTCATGAATTGCCTCCACAAGTCTCGACTTAAAAACTAACTATCTTCATCATTTTCATCATTTAAGCCGAAATCCTGGTTTATATATATAAGTGTGTATCTATATGTGTATTTATGTATTTATTATAAACTGACTTGGGTCTGAAGTAGAATCATCCAATTCGGAGGCAATATATTCGTGTCATTATTGTTAATACTAATCAATCTTGACCAAGAGCCACTCATAGATCAAGATGGTCGGTTGTCTTTTTAAACTTTTTTTTCCTTTCAAGTTGCAACATTGTTTATAAAATTATATAGAAATCATATTCCGTGTATACTCCACGCTCCTCTAAAATCATGTTCCATCCCCGTGAAATTATATTATGCCCCTCACTAAATTTTTTGGTTCCACACCTTGTCGACCATCCTTCACTTATAAATTTTTGGCAGTTTTCATTTACTTGAAGAACCCAGTATGAGCCTTTCCAAACTACTTTTTTAAGCCCTTGTAGTACTATCATTTGTTATAGTTTAGTTAATCTCCCGATTTTAAGTCTCTGATAAAGCAACAAATACTGATAATCTCGTATAAATCACTCTATAATTATCAGGAACATGTTCAAATTTCTAAACATAAAATGCTTTGAAGAAGCATCCTGCATACAAAGGAAAAATCATAAATATTTGGATTACACAAGAAAAAGCAAAATAATAATAATAATAATAATAATAATCTCAATTGACAACTTACCTAAACTAGGCCGAGTAATTGCTCTGACCCACAGTCAACGCGGAAATTTTCTCAGCATCCAAACAGATTCGAGAACCAAGAAGCGAACCATCCCGACCCAATAACCAGTTCAGACCAGAGAAATCCCTCGGGCCTGGGCCTGATCCATTTCACGATTGAATCGAGACGAATGTCTGAGGAGAGAGAGAGCGAGCACAGCGAGGAGTACGCCCAGGACATCAGCGACGGCGTCTTTTGCGGAGGCTCCGGAGGACCTGAAGAATCCGAGCTCGTCGGCGGCCTCTTTGGCCGCACCGAAGAGGAGGGAGGAGATGGATCCGAGAGGAATGGAGTTGCGGCGGAGGAAAGGGTTGCCAGATAGGTTTGCCAAGATTGAGAAAAGAAGGGTCAGAGAAAAGCAGAAGAGAACGTGGTATAACTTGTCTAGGGCTAGCCAAGGATCTTCGTTTTCCTTTCAATCTGAGAAAAAGTTTCAGTCTTTTGTATAAAGGGGTATTTCTCATGTAGTTCGACCACAGATTTATAGAAAAACAGCCACCAAAAGCAATACCCACTGGAGAAACACACAAGAAAAAACATTGTTCAAGCTTTAAGCCATCAGCATCTCTTATTTTGCGGTTCTCCAAATATATCTTCAATTATTATTATTTTTATTATTAATTTTAGATTTCAATACATGAAAAAGATAGTTTTAGCTGGTCTCTTGATTGACAAAGAGCCGAAGTAATTTATGAACTTCTCTTTTTCTTTCGCACAACGTGATTGTAGCTGAAAATGAAAGAGAGCTCAGACGGAAAATCTATTAGATTACTCACAAAATTTGATTACTAATACATGGATCAAAGGAAGATGACAACACCATTGAAATTGTCATATAAAATGGCAAGAGGTAAGAAAAAGACGATCAGAACACAAGAAGGAAAAAATATATTTTTCACTAAGCTGTCCTCCTTCTCTCCATTCTAGTTCATCTTGTCTATTAGTTCATTGATATGATCCTTGCGATTGCCGGTTTCTCCCCCTAACTTGTATACTGTTTTTGACCCTTTTAATCCTTCTGGCTTGTTGAGCATAAAGGGCCATAAGAAACGAGTAACCTCCTTGAAATGAGGGCCAACATTAGCAACTTCATGCACAATGTCTTCTATGCATAAGATTCCATATTTCCCAAGTTCCTGCCAGATGAGGGAGCAACAGAAATCAACTAGGAAGTTAGTGCCATTAAGCGATGCATTCATAAATATATGCGTGCATGTCCCTAGCCTATTTGACAAAGTTGGTTTTAACTAACTTTTCAGTTAAAAACAGTATAATAAAAAAGCTGCTACAGTGTAAAACTCTCACATGTTACAATGTTTACAGTTTTAAAGAATAGTTCGTACCACTATGCCATAGAAACAATTGGTTCTAACTAACTTTTCAGTTAGAAACAGTGTAATAAAGAAGCTGCTACAATGTAAAACTCTCACATGTTACAGTCTTTACAGTTTTAACCAATAGTTCTAACTACCATTGCATTGAATACCTGCTCAATAATGTTGTTATCGGTAAGAGGCACCATCTGCTTGTCTACATTTGCAAAACCTTTCTTGTAAATCAGCTCTTTCACATTCTTAAGGTTAGGATACCTTCAAAACGCACATAAAGTCCCATTAGTACCATAAAACATAATTAGTACTAGCACCACTAATTTTGCTGGATAAGAACACAAAGGGAACAGATGACTTTTAACCATGTATCTCTATTTAAGAACCAAAATTATAACCATGCAATCCCATACTTTATCACAGCCATAAAAATCTAGTCAATATTTCAGATTCTATCAAATAACTCTCCTCATGACTCGACCAAAATGTATATAGAGCTCCTGCCTACCAGGGATTTCTCTTCCTTGATTGACAAGAGAAACGTAAATCATCATTAGAAGCAAAAAATCTTCTAGAAAATAGGGTCAGCAGGAGCTTCCCCCAGCAATTTCATCACTTAAATATCAAAATAATAAGGATCTCTCTTCCACGATCAACAAAAGAAAAACGTAAATCGATCACTAGAAGCAAAAATCATCTAAACTGTAGGGTCAGCAGGAGGCTCCCCAGCAACTTTATTAATTCAAAAACAAAATAATAATGAGGCGTTCAGCAACCAACTAAGCTCAAAGCAGGGAACCAATTGTCTATTACACTGGGTGATGCTTTCCTTGCAAATTAGAGATATGCAATCCAGGTTAATGTGTGATTTTTTACATGCCTAATCATAAATAAATGCAGAAGGGTTAACGCTGCATACCCATAGGTAACATACGGCTCCACTCTTTGCAATTTCTCAATAATCCCTGCATTCACTTTCACAAAAACCCCACTGAAGACTTTCCTCAATCTCAGGTTGTACAGGGTCTTCCTAACTGCTGGATGCATATCGTTTTTTCTGGATAATGAATAATAAAGTAAGAAAAAAAAGTAGGTAATAGCAATCCAGAAATCATTCCTACAAAATAGAAAGTAAGCACCCTTGTATGCGAACAATGAAGAGAAGCTTCAACTTTGGTTCCACCAACTCTGTCCTCTTTCTTTTCATTCTGTGTTTCATCCGGACAAGGTCCACTTCCTAAACGGAGGTAGCGTCTAATAAGAATATTACTCGGCAATTCAATCATTTAGGCATGATAAATGAAAGGAAACAAGTGCTGTGAAATAAAAACTTCTACAAGAACAATCAATAACTTCGATCATCGATGGCTCTAAAGTCTAAAGTCCTTATTTTCAAAGGTTCTTCATTCCTTCAGGAAAAAACAAGAATATTGAATATACTTGCATAGTAAATAAAGACGCATCAACGCAATAACATAGCAACTTAATTGAGCAATGCTCCATAACTCCAGTTGTGTTCAGTAAAATGCAACCAGGTGTAGTCAAACGACTTCCTACAAGCATATCTAACATCTTGGCCATTTCTTAAAAAAATAATAATAATAATAATAATAAGAGAGAGAGAGAGAGGAGAAGAAGTAAAGAATGACCTTTTTTTACCATGGCAATCTAGTTCCCAAATATAAAGAGAAACTGCTGTCCAAAAAATTTTAAAAAAAAAAAAGAAAAAAAACCCCATATTGAAGAATAAAGTGAATGCCCCAAAAGCTTTCCGATCAAAACTTCCTCCAAACACACAGAAGGACAGTAAATCATGTACTTCATGTGACAGTAAATCATGTACTTCATGTGCATAAATAGCATCAAATTCACAACTTTAGCACTTAAAAAAGCTTATTTAAGGTTGTTTACCCAGTAACGATGCTTAAAAAGCTACGTTAAGGTTGCTCATGTGCATATATAGCATCAAATTCACAACTTTAGCACTTAAAAAAGCTATGTTAATGTTGTTTACCCTGTAACGATACTCTTTAACGAACTCCTCGGGCTTCCTGATAAACTCGTTCTTATTGTTCTTATTGGTGAATTTCCTCTGCTCCAATTGCTGTTTCCTCCTTAGGGCTATTTCTTCATTGCTTTTCCTTTTCTTCAGTATCGTCTCTGGTACGTATGTCATCGGCTTTGCCTCCTCTTCAGCCATTCGTCTCTTACTTACAGAAAACAAAATGAGAAAATTGATACCCAGAAGAAAGAACAGAACGTCGTTTCGAAAAACCCAACAAAGCAATGAAAACAAAATAAAGCGAAAATTAGGGATTACGGGAATCGGACATTTTTTGCTTGTGATTCGTGAAGATGAAGAAGAAGAAGAAGAAAAGACTTGGAACGGTGGTGGGTGGAGGTTTTGGGGGTTTTAGACCTAAGCGTCGTTTGGGACTTGGGCCGCAGGTTTTACGCGCCCAAGCCCGAAAAGACTACACGTTGGGCCTGTTTGGGCTTCACACGTGCACCGCACGTGTTTTTGATGGAATTATTGTCTTTTTTATTATTATTATTTTAATTTATGTATAATCGTAAACAACATGTTGAAACCGACACCATAAAACAAGAGGAAATGTCGTTTGCAAATGGTAGTCGTTTATTCTGGAAAATAAAAGACATGCCGTTTTGTTTCCGAAGACAACCGCAATTCACGGGGCAAAAGAACTTGTCGTTTGCACCATGCTAATCGTTCATCCCTGACAAATAAGCGACATGTCGTTTTTTTAAGCAAACGACATATAACAAGCTTCTACCCGAATTCTCATTTCATCAACTACAGCCCTTGAAAATATAATTCCAACCTAAAATATTATAACAATTTAAAAAAAAAAATTATAGTAAAATTTGTTTTAAACCTGTGAGAAAAAATAGTTTGAATCAAAATATTTTTTCTTGGAACTAAGTTCTCAAATAATCGTGGTTGTCTTTTATCTCCGACAAAAAATAGCATATTTTTTTGTTGCCCAAAAAGAGACCGGTAAATGTTTATTGTGGTGTTTGACAATATACGTTAGAACTAAAACTTTTAGTTATTACAGTGTAAAATTTTCATATGCTATAGTGTCAAAAAATGTACTATAATGTATAGTTCTTACATGTTACAATATTTTTAACTCAAATTAAGTCTAGTTCTAACTAAGCTTTCAAACACCCTACATATTGCTATATGACAACAAAATTCTTGCTGCAATCAAATTTCTAGGATCTTATGTTAAGCATAATTGGGAAAAAAAAATAAAAAAATCTTTTCATAAACTCCAGCAGCTCAATCCGACTTTAAGAAAATTAAAAATGAAAGCGCAACCCCAAATTTATAAACTTTTGACTAAAAAATTAATAATTTTTTTATTAAATTGAAAAGACGAAAATGCCAAATGCAGCGCGCGCCCTTGCCCCTAACCCTACTTTGTAAATGGAGGGGTGATTTAGTCCAAAACTACAGCTGTGAAGATGGTTCATAAACAAAGAATATATATTAGGCCGCACGCGTACGCAATTCGCTTTTCGCCTAATTGCCGTTGGGAGCGGAAAGCCTGTCTTTGTCTCTAAACAACCCCCCTTATCCTAATGCCCCCTCTCTTTCATTCCTCTCTCTCTCTCTCTACGATCGATCTTTGACAAACGAACGAACGAAGAAAGAAGTTGATTTTATTTTTTAACCAGAGTCGCAATTCATATACAAGAAAGTAATTTCGAAAGATCGATCTTTGTTTTTCTTCTTTGTCAATTTTGTCGGTGGCGTCCATGGAAGCACCAAGCTCATGGGACGCCCTTCGCAAACAGGTAATTGTTAAGAATAATGGTTTTTTTTTTCCTTCTTCTGTTTGGATTCCGAGAAAATGAGAGAAAGAGATGGAAAATTCCGAATTAGGTCGAAACTGGAGATTTCCGGTTTGATTTCTTGAAACTTTGGTTGATTGCCTAGAACTTTCGGCGAATTACACCAAGATCGTAGAAGTTCATATGTGCCTTTGTGCCCTATTTTTCTCATCCATTGCTGGATTTGTGCGGTGTGGTTTTCAACTTTATGAACTGTTTTCTCAAATTCCTGTTCTTTAAGAATGTTACTCTGAGATTTTATGGTCGATCCACCATTAGAGGATCTATGGCCCACATGAGAAGGTCGGGGACGGCATTTCTTGAATTACATTTTATCAGGTCCTGTAGATGCTGTTAGCATTGTTTGGAACACGTAATTGATGGTAAGACAGTAGGAGATTACGTGAAGAGGAAGAATTACGATTAGATTGAGACATTGTTGACTACAATAGTAGCAGAAATTGTAAGCAAATGAACCCGATTGTACATAGGTGAAATTGTCTAGTTGGGGCAAATTTGAACCAGGGTTTTCAGTCTTGAATCTTGCACGAGTGGAACAGTTATGTGCTTGCGGGTGTATGCTTGATCTGGTACTTGCGTTAGATGAACTAGATCTTTTGGATCGGTATTGGGTAGTAGATGACAAACCTAGATGTTTGTTGGTCAATGCAAGTCCTAAATGTAATGCTTACCCATGAGCTGTTAATTAATCATTTCTCTTATTAGTAATCCTTTTTGTCTTTGTGTGATTTTAGGCTAGGAAGCTCGAAGCTCAGTTGGATGAGCAGATGAATTCTTATCGTAAACTAGTTTCCTCGAAGGATTCTAACAAAGCTGATGCCATAGAGAATGATCTTGAATCTGGGATAGACGGACTCCTAAAGCAGCTTCAACAAGTTAACTCACGGATGCAAGCTTGGGTTTCATCGGGTGGCTCGGAAATGGTTTCTCATACCTTGACTAGGCATCAAGAAATTCTTCAGGATCTCACTCAGGTGCTGTGTTTTCTTATTAAGTTTTTAACAGGAAAGCTTTACTAGTTTGGAATTCAGTCTACTGTCTCTGCATTTCGAACTGCCTGTTGTTGTTTGAGGGTAACAAGGGTGTTTAAGCTTGCTTGACCTTGTTTCACATGAATCCTACACATATCTCTTACGAGCTTTTAGTTCCTATTTTTCACCATTAGCATCATCATTATTATTGTTGTGCATAGAATTTTATGTCAAAAAGTTGAAATGATTTTTCGTTTAAGGGTTTTTTTTGTCTCTTTACTTTTAAAAGGAGACCCCAAGTTTTGGCCTTGTGTTATATGGTAGGTAACTTGCTTCATTCAACTTTTCTTTCTCTCTTTTTTTTTTTAAATAGAATTATGTAGGTTTTGTGACTACAAATGAACATGTCAGGCATGGATGTGGTGTTAAAAGTATTTCAAATGCAGGAGTTTTATCGTCTCCGCTCCAGCCTTAGGGCTAAGAAAGAACATGCTTCGTTGCTTGAGGATTTTAGAGAGTTTGATCGAACAAGATTAGACTTGGAAGACGGTAGTGGTTCTGCCGAACAAGCACTTCTAAAAGAGCGTGCATCTATTAGCAGAAGTACAGGACAGGTATGTTTGATAAAAGTGACAGCTATTAAGATTGCGTTTTCCTTAAGGGTAGCTATATATTATTTCTATTCTTCTATTGGGATGTCCTGGGTTCTGTGGGAAGTATTGAATGATTTTTAATTGTTGTTAGTGGATGACTGGAAATCAGCTTATCCATATTCGGCTCTTGTCAATAAATGACCTTTTGCAACATGAGTCCTTTAATATCTAACAAAGCTTGGCAGTTTTATCCTTTTACTTGTTGATCATTTCAATTTGATTTGAAATTTGAGCAGAAGACTTATTTTTCCTATATGGCAAACATAATGTCTCAATAGTTTTCCACTTTTCCTTTTTTCCCCCTTTCCGGTCATATGGCCTATGGACATGTCTTATATTACCTGGAAGGATCTGGAGAATTTTCCAGGTAGAATCATTTTCTCCCAGTCATAGATGTTCACCATGCGGAAACATAATTATGCATGACTGCTTAATTTTCAAATACACTTGTACTTAAGTTGCTCACTTTTTTATGCTGCTGGTGCAGATGGATACTGTAATTTCACAAGCTCAAGCAACACTTGGTACTCTTGTTCTTCAGCGATCAACATTTGGTGGTATCAATTCGAAGCTCAGCAATGTTAGCAGCCGCCTGCCAACGGTATAAAACTTATGAATGTTATGTGATCATCCTTTTTGCGGGTTTTTTTTTTTCAGCACTGAATTCATGGAATTAGCTCTTAGCACTGAAATGACAACGTGGAATTAGCTCTTAGCACTGAAATGACAACGTAGAATTAGCTCAATTACTTATGAAATCAAATTCATTTTATGCGTTGAATATAATTTGCTAGTTTCTAAAAACAAAACGTCAAAAACTAGTATGGTTTGCCATGTGAAAGTGACTACTGTTGAAACAAAACTGTCACTACCTATGATTGAGGCAGTATAGGGGCACTCTTTATATAGAAGCTTACGTTCTTTCTCGGTTTGCGTGTAACGAAGGAAGAAAAAAAGGGTTCTTTCTCACTGCTCTTTCTAAATGTATGCTAGTTTATTGACGCCTTATTTTGGCATGATTGTGCAGGTAAATCATATTCTTTCTGCAATAAAGCGGAAAAAGTCCATGGATACCATCATACTTTCCCTGGTTGCATCCGTGTGCACTTTTCTTATGTTCATTTACTGGTTGAGCAAGTGAAATGTTGCTATGCTTTTAACTGGTACTTGTTAATTGTTGTACGCTTCGTGGCCTACAGTGATCATCTTTTGTTAGTCTATCGTGACACTGTTCTTGTGGATAGTCCAGTGTACTTAAGTTCATCTTTGTTGCCGAAGGCGTTGCCTTGTGATGGCCAAGGCTATTCCTCACACTCGAAAAGCAAGATATCCATTGCACCGCTGGTAAACATAAACAAAGTTTTGTATCAAAATTTTCGACTTGTATAGATATACATACCAAAACGTGAGGCGCGCATACTTTTCCATTTTCTTTTTTCTTTCTGGATGGATTTTATCACTCTATATGCTGGACAAGAAGACATCACATATGTTTTTGGATACATATTTTCATTTTGCATCTTTTTCTCCCCGTTTGCGATCTTCGACAATTTATAGTTCTTTCATCTCTAATGCACAGATTCTTTATACAACAGGCTAACCTCAAAGAAATTATTCTTTTTAGAAGTTTTATACACAATTGTCAAAGTGAAGGCAATTTCACTTGTGGGAAACGTAATAGATATTTATCGGTGGGAATCTGTCTCTCGATCATTAGATCTATTAAAAAAAAAAGATTTTGACTAGCTCTAATGGTTTCAAAACTTGAAACACTAGCGGGAGTTCTTATCGGAGAAGTCCTCCCAAGGAAAAAGAGAAATTAAAGTTAGGCATATATAGTTATGAAAGTCGTACAATACCAAGACACGCCGTGGAACCATTATAAAAGAACATCAATAGAAAACATCAACTTGGAAAAGACACTGAACCTGTTTAAAAAAACACCAAAAAGTTACCATAAAAAACTACAATGTGAAAGTGGCATTGCCCAAGGGTTGATGGGAAAAATTGGATCTAACTATCAACTGTTCCTATGGGAAGTAGGATTGACTAAATTTGAACCATAGCAAGCAATCAATCATCAAGATGGTAGAAGCCTAAACACCCCCATCTTCATCTATCGGCTCAAGGCCTCATTAGCCTGCTTGTTCGCAAGCTATGTTGTCTCTATAAAGTAAAGGCGCGCAACATTAAGAGAGATCGCTATAACATCAAATTGGATAAAACCCCCAAATGACAACAATTTCATAAAATGAAATACATGTAAAATCAATGATTAGGGATGATTCTTAGACCTGAAAAAGCGACTAAAAAAAAAAAAAAAAAAGTCAACAATAGATGTTAACCAGAGAAATATGAAAGCAACATTCTCCCGTTTAGTTCACCATTTCGTCTAAAAGGTGAGCACAACTGGATCTTATATTAGACAATCAATAACCCAGATTGTTTGGATAGTTCAAACTGAATTAAACTTAATTTGAATAGTCTAATTTAGAGTTTAACTCCCCCTGCTTTCGGGTAGTTCAATCCATTTTTGAATAAAAAACAAGTACATTCACTTTCATCTTATTCTTTGTTCAGATTTACACTTCAATTGTATATTCAAATTTTGGTTCAGGTTGCTGTTTATACCACAGTTTAAATGTTTTTGGTTGTGTTGTAAGTGTGGAGCCAAATCAAGTCAACAACCCAGCAAAAGGAAGAAAAAGGAGAGAAAAAACAGATTCTAGGCACTGCAGCGCCAAGGTTGGGCACCGCAGCCCTAGCAGAAGAGCGCCGTGGCGTCGGCAAGTGAGTGCCGTAGCGCTCGAAACGAGCGCCGAGGCGCCAAGGTACTATGTTACGCGATACTCAGTGCAAAAGTCGTGTTTTAAAGGCCCAAAAAGGGAAAACTGATAGGGTTTCTCATTAGTTGCTATTTTTCTCTTCTTTAGGGTATAAATAGTTATAAGGTGGCTAGGGTTGTGAGTGTGAGTGGCATTATTTTGTGTGAGGCATATTTTGTGTGAGAGCTCTATTGTTGAGAGGACAAATTCTCACAGAGGGTGCTAGGTAGAAAAGAGATTTCAGAAACACCATTTGAGAGTGTGTGATACATTTCTCTTGTAATCTGTAATCTCCATTATCATAATAGAATCTACAGCGGCAGAAACAGGACAAGTTTCGAATTTGGACGAACTTGTATAAAAATTTGGTATCTCTCTTTTCTTCTTTTCTTCAATTTCTTTTATGCAATTATTTATTCTTGCGATCCTTAGAATTAGGAGGTGCCTAATTCCCCAACAACTAGCATCACAGTGAAGGTTTGAATCAAGAATGATGACGGGAGAAGAAGGTTTGACAGCCGGTATCATCAAATTTGATGGTTCGGACTTTTCTATTAGAGGATGCAAGTGGAAGACTACCTCTATAGCAGGAAACTGCACTTGCCCTTGGGTGATAAGGCCGAAGGCATGAAGGATGAGGAGTAGAATCTCCTTGATAGACAAGCACTGGGTGTGATCCTTTTGACCCTGTCAAAGAACATGGCCCACAACGTTGCAAAGGAGAATAATATAGCAGGGATGATGAAGGCTTTGTCAGACTTATATGAAAAGCCTTTGGCCAATAACAAGGAACACCTCATGAAGAAGCTCTTTAATTTAAAAATGCCTGAAGGTGCCTTAGTGGTAGAGCATCTGAATAATTTCAACACCATTCTAAACCAATTGGTCTCGGTAGATATTAAATTTGATGATAAGATCAATGCCCTAATCCTCTTGGACTCGTTATCAAATAGTTGGGAACCCATGAGGGTGGCTATTACCAATTCAATTGGGAATGAAAAACTAAAGTTTGTTGATATCAGAAACTCTATTCTGGCGGAAGAAGTTCGCAAGAAAGATTCAGGTGAAGCCTCTACGTTGAACTCGACCCTTAATGTTGATAATAGGGGCAGGAAACTTGAGAGGTATTCCAACAGGGATAATGGCAAGAGAGGCAAGTCGAGGAATGAGAGAAGCAAGTCGTGGAACGGTAGCACTATGGAATGTTGGAATTGTGGAAGGATTGGCCACTTAAAAAAGAATTGCAGGGCTCCAAAGAAGAATGAAGACAAAAACAATGACACTGCAAATGCGCTACTGAAGAGGCATAAGATGCCTTACTTTTATATGTCAACAATTCCTTTGATTTGTGGGTGATAGATTCAGGAGCATCATTCCACACCACTGCACACCGTCATGTCTTGGAGAATTATGTTGCCGGAAGTCATGGTAAGGTTTACCTTGCAAATGGTGAACTTTTGGACATTATTGGCATTAGAGATGTCAGTTTGAAAATGCCTAATGGGTCTGTATGGAAGATTCAGAAGGTGAGACACATACCCAAACTAATGAGCAATTTGATTTCGGTAGGGCAACTTGATGACGAAGGACATAATGTGACTTTCAGTTGTGGAGGTTGGAAAGTCACTAAGGGAGCAATGGTTGTTGCAAGGGGACACAAAGCTGAAACTCTTTACATTAACTCTAGATGCAGAGATACCATAGAAGTTGTTGATTCTACTGCGACTACCAAGCTATGGCATCATAGGCTCGATCACATGAGTGAGAGGGAATGAAGGTGCTTCATTGTAAAGGAAAATTGTCAAGATTGAAAAGTGTTGATCACAGTTTGTGTGAAGCCTATATCTTTTGGCAAACAAAAGAGAGTTAGTTTCTCAACAACAGGCAGAGAGCCTAAGTCTAGGAAGTTGGAGCTAGTTCACATTGATGTGTGGAGACCTTCCATGGTGACTTCCCTTGGTGTCGCTAATTACTATGTGACGTTTATTGATGACTCAAGCAGGAAGGTATGGGTTTACTTTCTGAAAAAAAAAATCTAATGTTTTTAATGCTTTCAAGAGATGGAGAGCCATGGTGGAGAACGAGACAGATTTGAAGGTGAAGTGCTTGCATGGAATAAAGATGAAGAAAACCATTCAAGGGAATCTACAACAGAATGGTGTAGTTGAGAGAATGAATAGGACTCTGAACAAGCGTACCAAAAGCATGAGGTAGTATGCAGGGCTACCAAAGTCGTTTTGGGCTAAGGCAATTTATACAGCAACTCATCTAATCAACAAAAGTCCATCCACACCATTGAAGTTTAAGTTACCGGAAGAAGTCTGAACCAGTAAAAAGGTTGATCTCTCTTACTTGAGAGTATTTGGGTGTGTTTCCTATGTTTATATTGATCCTGCTGCTAGAAGTAAACTTGATGCAAAGTCAAAAAGTGTTTTCTGGTTGGCTATGGTGGACTTGAGTTTGGTTATCATTTTTGGGATGACCAAAATCGAAAGATTATCAGGAGCAAGGATGTGATCTTCAATGAAGGTGTTCTGTATAAAGACAAAGATAGCAGTGACTCCAGAAGTTTAGATTCTGATGATAAGAAGCCTAAGGTGATTCTATTGAAGGATCTTCCTGAAGTGAAGGTGCAAAATCTAGAGGTTGAAGATCAAGAGAATATGGCTTCAGAAGGAAACCAAAGCACTTCTGTCACTCTAGTCAGGAGATCTAGTAAGACTATCAAACCATCGTAGAGATACTCCCCTTCTCTACATTACATCTTGTTGACCGATGGAGGTGAACCGAAGAATTATAATGAAGCCGTGCAGGCCAAAGATTCGATCAAGTGGGAGTTAGCCATGAGGGATGATATGGATTCCTTAATATCCAATCAGACATGGCAATTGACAGAGTTACCACAAGGCAAAAAGGCCTTGTATAATAAATGGGTATACTGGATAAAAGATGAAAGTGATGGTAGCAAATGGTACAAGGTAAGGCTGGTGGTAAAAGGCTTTCAGCAAAAAGAGGACATCGATTTTAATGAGATTTTTTCTCTGGTGGTGAAATTAACCATAATCAGGACGGTACTTGCGTTAGTGGCAAATGAAGACTTGTTCTTGGAACAGTTGGATGTTAAGATGGCCTTTCTCCATGGTGATTTGGAGGAGGAGATCTACATAAAACAACCATAAGGTTTCGAAGTATCGGGTAAGGCGAACTAGGTATGCAAACTTCAGAAGAGCTTGTATAGCCTCAAACAAGTTCCCAGGCAGTGGTATAAGAAGTCTGACAATTTTATGTGCAGCAATGGTTTCTTGAGGTGTCAAGGAGATCACTGTTGTTATGTGAAGAATTTTGGTGACTCTTATATTATATTGTTGCTATATGTCGATGACATGCTGATAGCAAGAGGTTGCAAATAGGAGATTGACAAGCTGTAGAAAGATCTATCTAAGGAGTTTGTAATAAAGGATTTGGATGCTGCAAAACAAATCCTTGGGATAAGCATAACAAGGAGCAATAATGGTCTGAAACTGTCACAGGAAGAATATGTTGAAAAGGTGCTGAATAAATTCAACATGAGTAATGCGAAGCCTGTGAGTGCTCATTTGGCTAGTCACTTTAAGTTATCAAAGGAGCAATCACCGACCATGAAGCCGAAACGAGATCATATGGTTAAGGTGCCTTATGCTTCTGCTATAGGCAGTCTTATGTATACTATAGTTTGTACTAGATCGGACATTACACATGCAATGGGAGTTGTGAGTAGGTACATGAGCAATTTAGGCAAGCAGCATTGAGAGGTAGTGAAGTAGATTCTCAGATATCTGAGAGGTACTGCGGGTTTAGCATTATGTTTCAAGAAGTCAGACTTGGGACTACAAGGCTATGTAGATGGTGATAATGGCGGAGACATCGATGGCAGAAAGAGTACCACTGATTATGTCTACACTTTGGGTGGCACAACAGTTAGTTGGGTCTCGAAGTTGCAAAAGATAGTTGCACTCTCTACAACTAAAGTAGAGTATGTGACAATGATAGAAGCGAGCAAGGAGATGATTTGGTTGCAGTCGTTTCTAAAAGAACGGTGTCACAAGCAGAAAAGGAGTGCGTTACACAGTGACAGTCAAAGCGCAATTCACTTGGCAAAAAATCCAGCATTTCATGCTAGGATGAAACATATACAGTTGCGGTGTCACTTCATCAGGTCGACTTTGGAACACGGAGTGCTAAAGCTTGAAAAGATTCTTGAGAGTCAGAATCCACAAAGATGCTTACCAAGATGATTCTGATCAAGAAACTGAAGTTGTGCGCAACTTCAGTTGGACTTCTCCATGAGGTGTGAGAAGTTGTTGTCGCTACAGTGGGGACATAGTGATTGATTAGTCTCCAAGTGGGAGATGGTTGCAGGTATGGAGCCAAATCAAGTCAACAACCCAGCAAAATGAAGAAAAAGGAGAAGAAAGGCAAATTTTGGGCGCTAGGTTGGGCACCGCAACACCCATGGGCAGCAAAGTAGCACCGTGGAGCTAGCAAAAGAGCGCCGTAGCGCTCATTTCGAGCGCCGTGGTGCCAAAGCGTTGTGTTGCGCGATATTCAGTGCAAAAGTTGTGTTTTAAAGGCCCAAAACAGGAAACTGCTAGAGTTTCTCATTAGTTACTATTTTTCTCTTCTTTGGGGTATAAATAGTCATAAAGTGGCTAGGGTTGTGAGTGTGAGTGGCATTATTTTATGTGAGACATATTTTTTGTACAAGCTTTATTGTTGAGAAGAAAAATTCCCACAAAGAGTGTTAGGTAGAGGAGAGATTTGGGAAATATTATTTGAGAGTATGTGATAAATTTCTCATATAATCTGTAATCTCCTTCATCATAGTGGAATTTGCAGCAATGAAAACAGGACGTAATCTCGAATTTGGACGAACCTGTATAAAAATTTGGTGTCTCTCTTTTCTTATTTTCTCCAATTTCTTTTTTACAATTATTCATTCTTGCGATCTTTAGAATTAGAAGGTGCTTAATTCCCCAACATGTTGGAACAAATAAAGTTAAATCAATGAAATTCAAACTAGTGAACCAAAGAAGGCAATTAGCCACAACATCTGAAATGACCACAAATTGGAAAACAATGACATAAAAAGTTATTAACTGTTCGGTCAAACGGCATGGTGTATGGTGGGATTGGGCTTGAGTTAGTAAGGGCATGTGTTGATCCCCTGTTGTATTGAAAAAAAAAAAATAATATATATATATATATATATATATATAATAAAAAAATAAAACGCTAAACTCAACTAAACAAGCACGAGTTGATGAAAACAAGAGAAACGTGAAACGGCATTATCTGAAGAGGACAAACAGAGAAGAGCAAGCAATGAAACGGTATCAATGTGAGGACGACAATCGTAAAACTATAATTGAAAACCAAAAACGACAGCAAAGAAACAAAAATAATAGATGAAAATGACATCATCTCGAAAGGACAGCATCTTCTTAAATGACATCTTCAACTACTGTCGTTTTATCGTTTAAAATGACTGAAAACTAATTTTGTGCGTAAACGACAACAATTACTTAAATAAAAAGTGGGATTGCTTTTGGCACATATGAACGTTATTAAACAAGAATTTGTCGTAACAAGAAGAAACATGTCATCATTTTAACTTTTCCTTCAGGAATCTTTATTGGAGGCATATGTTTTGAAGCCGTCGGATTTCAAAATTATTTTTTTACAAATATTAGGGCTGAAAAAAGAATATCTATCTTTGTCGATTTTTTTTTTTTTAATGTCGAGCAGCATCTTCCAACAAAATATACATAATTTATGATACTTATATTGATACACACATGAATATGCTATGTTAAATGGAACAAAATGTGACGTGCGTTTTGCAAAATTATTCGACCATTGAATTCTTGAAAACGGGTCCACCACTTTTCTAGCATAGAAAGGAGCCAAAGTAGTGGTCAGTAAAAAAGAAAGCCAATAAAAATTAAAAAAAAGACAGCGATGCCATGAACTTTCTGTTAAGATATACAACAACTGACCAAACTTTTGAATTGAAAGGCCCAAAAAGTCCAACTCCATGAAAGCCTCTGGAACATGATTCATGAATTGTTTATTTGATTTGAGTATTAGTGGGTTAGGTGTAAATGATACGTGTGTGGCGTGGAGTAAATGAATTATGATAAGTGAGATTAGTGTACCTAGCATAACGTGTGGCTGTTATTGTACGTATGATGCTATATATACCAGCTCCTTGTAAGTCTTGTTTATCGTCGGGCAGCAAGCTCTCTAATGAGCAATGAAAGCCAGTCTTAGTCCTTTAAAAGAGTTGTATTCTCTTGAGTGAAGAGTGAGGATTTGTGAAAATTGGTGATAAGTTAGAGTTGTATGCTCTAATCCAATTACATTTTTCAACACTTTCGTGCGACTTTTTTTCAAGTGGGATGAAATATCAAGTTGTTATCACCCGCCCGAGTAGTTTGATTGTATCTCTTTTCCAAGTGGATTTTAAGATGTTGATGTTGAAGTCTTAATACTTCCTCTGAAAGCTAGAAGCACATTCAAACACTTATTCCAACACATTGTGCAGACAAAGAGATCTCACAAAAGATTTTGGGTCCAATTTGATTTAGACAACGCATGCAAAACCCAGCATAAGGGAATTTAAGACATTGGTCCATGCAAAGGAGGTGCACTTGCACACAGCCAATTAAATCTCTACTTTATACACACACATATATATATAGACACACACGCACACGCACATATATGTATGTATATATATATGTTTCATTAAGGTATTGCCAAATCCTGTGCTTATCTCGGTTGGCCATAACATGTTAATATACTTGATGTCACATGCTTGTACACTTGATTGAGATATGACAATGAAAGTCATTTAGCATAAGATAACATTACGAAGGGCGTAGTGCTAAGAGCTCTCTTCTTCACCGTCAACTATATCTCCATCTACTTGTCGGCCACTTGTCGACGTCCCTACGGCTCCGCGAACTCAAATGTGTCCTCCTCTCATTGGAAGTTTATTTGTTCCCATGTGGGTTTTTCCTCACTTTGGGTGTCATATCCATTTAGTACACACATGCAGAACTAATAGGGACAAGAACAAGCGCATCGGCTAAGAGGAGAGGTATGTTTGTACTTCAACTTTTCAGATTTTGTTTGGTTGCCGAACAAGGATAAAACCTAAATATCATAATAAAATCTTATAATTATTTGGGGGCCTAAGTCCTAAAGGTACTAGACACGTTTAGTGAGCTTGTTATTGTTTCTTTTGTGTTAAATGACAATTGTTAAAGGATAATAGACAAATTATAAGGCATCAATCTACTTTTGTCAGAGCTGTAGAGTTTATTTGATGGAAGAGATTTATCTTGCTATAATATGGTTTATAGGTTCAAAGGGAGGAACATGAAATAGCAATAACAATAACAATAAGGGAAATTTGATGAAGTGACGAATTTTGGCCTGCTTGTTCAACAAGTTTCTTAACCCTATTTTAAAGAATATGTGTCATAACCTTTTATTAAAAAAGGCCGTTAAGATGGTCGATGTGTTAGTCAACCAATTCCACTCAAATAGTGACTGTTCACTAAGTCAAATGGGGTAAATTATTGATCGATATTAGTTAAATACTTAGTGAGTCTTTAGGAAGTAAGTTGAAACCGACAGAGTATCTAGCAGGTCAATTATAACAAATGGTTAAAACCAACTACAATGTAAATGTAATGACCCACCTTTTTGGGCAGTCATTTTACTTTATTAAACATCGTTTTTAAACAGTAATCTTACTTACTTAGCAAGAAAAATACTGAATTAAATTTTTTTTTTCTTTTCCTTTTAACATCCTTGAAAAACTTACTTAAAAATTATTGCAACCTCTGTCCTATTCAAGTTGAGACCTCGTTCAACACTTGTCTTTAAAACCATTTCAAATCGTTTCTTAAAACTTAATAAGAAACATTTAATAAAACATAGCTTAAAACTTAACTTTATAATTATATAAAACAATTCGTAAACTGTATCCTAAAACTTTGAAAACATTTCTTAATACTTTGACTTTATGAAAACTTTGACTTTTTTTTTTGGCACTTTGAAAACATTGTATCAAATAGTGGGAAAACATTTTCTTTGTACAATGAAAACTCACTGTGGTGGTATCCATACCCAAATCTTTGCATCTGTCCTCCGCAACACCCAACTCTTCTAACGGGTCCTACTGGTAGCCCATAAAACTACCTACAATATGAAGAAACTTTTTATGAGCTTACGTTCAGTAAGTTCAAATAAAATCTCACAGATCATTTAAATATGCTTTAAAAACTTTTCTCATAAAAACCTTTCTCTTATAACATTTTTCATAAATGTTTTTCATAAACATTTCTAAAAATGTTTTTTATAAATATTTTTCATAAAATATTTCTAAAACATTTTTAATAAATGCTTAACATTTTGCATAAACATTTTCATAAAATATTTCTTGAACATTTTTCTTAAAGCGTCATTCATAAATCTTTTCTTAAAAACATGAAAATGTTTATGATTTTCATAAACATTTTACGTAAAACATTTCTCAGAATGTTTTTCATAAAATATAAATATTCCATAACAAGGAAAACAAGCAAAATCAAAAAGCATGTTTCTATTTATGCTAAAGTATGAACTTTCAATTATGAGTATTTTATGAACATTCTTTTCTTACCTTAACTTTCTATCTTCATTCTTTAACTTTCCTTATCTTACTTTAATGTTCATACCAACATCATTAATCATGAGATCATAAATATGATGCTTCTCTTGTGAAAGACTTAAGACCATCGAACACCGAAGTCATGTACCTAATATCAAGGAGGTCAAACTTTAACTTTACTTTCAGTACCTTACAACAAGAAGGCTGGTACAACACTTTTTTTATCGTCTTTACTTTACATTCTTATTAACTTTAGTGAGCATATCAAATGCAATCACATTATATGCAAACATACTTGCAAATCATAGCTTGTACTATAAAACTTATTGCATAACAAATGTAACATAAAACTTATAATTTAAACTATAAAACATTATGCATTAACAAAATGCAAAACATACTTTAAACATAATTTTTGCAAATATATTGCAAACTTTTACTTGATCTTTCAAAAACTTTATACACATCAAATGCAATCATGTTTTAACATAATAGTTGCAAATACATTGCAAATCTTGATTTAAACTATAAAACTTTTTGCATAACAAATGCAAACATATTTTTAAAAACAACTTGTATAACAATTGCAAACACATTTGCCAACATATAAATAAGTATTTGAAAATTATTTACTGCATGCTGTAGGTAAGATTGAACTTACCTGGACTTAACTCTAACATTTTCTATTCCGTTTCTGTCTCATTCCTTTTCCTTTCATTAGTCGGCTTCTGTGTCTTGATCATACGACACTCGATTTATTAGTTAACTTTTTATATTATCAATCTATTTGATTGATAATAGAACTTAATCGCTAAACTTCATTTCCTTTACATGACTTGTATACCATTGATTTACTTTCTTTACTTAACTTTATAAACCATCGGTTTAACTTTCCTTCACTTAGGTTTGTAACCCACCGGGATTACTTTTTCTTTTAACCTTGTAACCCATCGAGTTACCTTTCTTTTTTTACTTGACTTTGTAACCCATCGGGTTACTTTTATTTTTAAATGTCCCTTAATTAAATTTTCCGTCTCACTGGCGAGTTCGTTACTTAATGTATTATGGAATATTTTCTATCTAAGAATGTTTTGCTAGTTCGGAGTGTTCCACTCTATTTTAGCTATTTTCTTAAAAATGACGATCTTACCCCTGGTGGGTTTTTCGTCCATTTCTGTAACTTATTACACTCATTGCTTAACTTTACTATTTCATTACTTACATAATATAGAAAAATTCTCGCTAAGGGACGTTACTTCAAGATCGGGCCTTTTGGGTCTGTTTGGCCATTTTGTAGAATGACCATTTTGCCCCTAACATTTTTCTTTCATTTTTTACTTGACTAAACTTTGAATCCTTTAAAACTTAGCATTTATGAGTACTCATTGCCTACAGTAGTGCAAGAATTTAACATTTTTCAGAGAAAACCTAGTTTTTACATAATTTTATAGTTTTGACTCGAAATACAAAAATATTTACATTTTTGCCCCCAAACCAAGAACGACCACTTCATACCAAAATGTTCAGTTTTTCTTAAGGAATAAAACTTACAAAAGCACCATTGTTGAATTCCAAACATTTTATAACGTTTTCATTTCATGAAATTTTATGCTCAAAATTTCGTAAAATTCATAGCTCCTAAACCAAGCTGAATTTTGAAAAACCATCCATATGATTCTAACAGTTTCGATGCATTCTACAACTTTTGTGTTTTGACTTTCGTCAAATTCTAACTTTTAGGGAGATTTTTTGGCTGATTTTTAAATCTGTCGAACTTTCATAAAACTTTACAATTTAGTTCTTTTAGAATTTCACAAAACTTTATTCACAAAAGTTGTTTCTCTCACTGTATTAACAATTTCTAGACCTTTCTTGGAACATAAATTGGCCTCTTAGGCCCTCTAGATCATCACTTCTTGAAAACTAACTAAACTTTACAATTTTAGCAAAGTTTAGTAACTTTTTCATTCTTTTGCACAAAACCCTACTTTTTTTTCTTTTCCATCACCATCACCATCACCATCATCATAGAACATAAACTAATTATGCCATAATATCCATTTACATCATGGACCAAAACATTTCATCAAACACTTGGTATGTATATTTTTAGCATAAATTTTCGAGTAAAAAGTTTAGGAACTTACCTAAACTTTGCCAACCTTTTTGATCCTCCTTTGCCAAGCTCAAAACTTTGTCATGTCTTCTCCACAAAAATCATGACAAAACCCCAATCAAAACCTATCTAAAACTTGAAGAAAATCACCAAAACCCATAGAAAAAGTTTGAAATCTTATCTCCAAAATTGAAAAACTTTGCTCTAAAACACTAGAGCTTGCTTTAAACATGATTTGAAGGCTTGGGAATTCATCAAAATTTCTTGAGGGAGAAATGCCTAAAGGGGGCCTTTTTTCATTGTGGAGAAAAAAATGGAACACTCTGGTTCCTTAATGCATGAAAACAACTTGATAAATAAGACATGCTTTTTACCAAGTTTGATGACTCATCATCATGAGTCATCACTTGCCATTATTTGGGGTTAAAATTTTTGTTTAGTCTTGGCAACATTTGATTGGCCACTTCAAGGGGTATTTTGGTAATTTTTATCAAATTTGATGACTTATCATCATCATCATCACTTGACATCATCTTTGGCTTAACTTGACCATTTATGATTGGGCCATATTAGTAAATGTGGTGGCCCAATCAAAACTCTCAATATATCCCCTTGGTGGGTCCCACAAAACTTTTTATACAGTCTAAATTTATACTGACAATATTTTTTATGTTGTCGATATTTCTTTCTATACAATTCCTGAGGTCACATACTTATTGTCATCAATCACATAATGTAATTTCAATATTATCTAACTTTATACAGTCTAAATTTATACTAATAGTATTTTTTTATACTGATGGCACATTTTTTACATTGCTACAGCATTTCTTATTCATCCATATTCTCCAAACAGTATTATTCCTATACTGCTTTAATTTAAACAGTCTAATTTCGATACTGCTTAACCTTAAATAGTCAAATTCTTATACTGTGTTATTTTACAGTATAATTTTCATACTGCATAACTTTATATTGTATTTCTTTACACTACATTATTTTTATAGTGTAATTTTTATACTGCATAACTTTATCAATGTACTTCCTTACACTGCATTATTCTAATATTGTATAATTTTTTATATTATTATACAATACTTTTCTCCTTAAACTGTATTTTCATCTTAACATAATCCTTAACTTATTACATTTTTAATGCATTAGAAATTCTTAGTGTTACAGTAAAGCTCTAAGCAACTACAATAAAAAGCAAAAGGTTACTACAGTGAAAAGCTCTCACATTCTATAATTTTTAAACCAAAATTTTCAGTTTCAATCTATTTGCCAAACACCCTCTGAGAGTTTAAATTGAAAGTACTGTAGCACGTAAGACCTTTATATTGCAACATACTTACACTATAGTATGTGAGAACTTTGCACTGTTTGAATTGAAACTAATCAATTTCAACTGATATCGATCAACAATAATTGACCAACAAATCCATTCGTCAATAACCATTAAAAAATTTTTAGTGGCCATTCTGTTACTTATACAAAATTTAGGTGTTTATCAAAACAATACTTTAAAACAGCCATTTTTTCTAATAATAATAATGATAATAAAAAAATAAATGTATGGATTTATAAGGTGTTTGATAATGTGGTTAAAACCGTTGGTTAGAATTGTTTTTACTGTAGCATGTGAGAGCTTTACACTATGACAATTTTTTTTTTATTGTTATTGTATCATGTTAGAGCTTTACATTGTTTAAACTGAAAAAGTGATCCAGATAATGGTCCAGACTGACTTACCAAACAGGTTATTAGTAATACTATAGTGGAGGTCATTGGCTTGAACCTAACAGGGAAAAGTAAGTCTGAGCTTATAATGAGACTTCTAACTTCAAACATATACGCTAGCATCTAATTAGTTTGTTATTTTCATAAGAAATGGCTATAGGCGAGGCTGCTTGTGCAGAAAGTTAACAATCTGGTCTTAAGGGGGTTTTGTGTTGCTTTATTAACACATCTTAATTAAATATGTCTGATTCAGTTGGAACTATTTTTGTCCTTTCTTTCAACATTTTCATTCAACTGGTGAAGTCGTTTCCGTACAAAATTCTTTAAACTAACAATCAACGTAGCGTGCTACGTGCAGAAATAATCCTACCTTCTGACTAATTCTTATAATATCCATCATTTCATTTTCTAAGCAAAAATATTAAATTACACGTAAAAAAAGGTATTTCAAAACTTTGGTTAATCCGTATGTCGTATTAGAAATAGCAATTTCATGACACATTTGTGATATGATTGACTGGGAAAAAAGGATAAAAATTTGCCCAAAGAAAAAAGATGTATAAAAAGGCTCTCTACACACACACATATATATATATATATCTTAGTACTAATCTTCTGAAATTCCAAACCGGCTCTATTTAACAAGGGAAAAAATGCAAAATTTCATTTATATGATGATAAAGGTGTTCAAGAAAAAATGTTTCTGGCATGAATAGTAAAATCCTAACTCTTTATTTGTTGGTAAAAGGAATCTTTTTTTCCCTTAAAAAAAGGAGCTTTTTTTGTTCTTTCTTTTATTTGTAAAATATCTTAAGCGGAGCAAGTTATCAATATTCTCATTTAGCATTTCAGAAAAGGAAACGTCCTTTACGTCTCAGAAAAGTAATAGGGTTTTTCCATCCATTGGCTTTGAAGAGCTGTACAAAGAATGGTCACAAAATAGCACTTTAAAACCTCAATTGTTATAATTAATAGCTGTATTTTTGTTTTATTTGTTCTTCCCGAATTTCACGGAGCTTTTCCCTAAAACCTTGTCAAGTTCATTGCAGACAGATGGAATTACCCTTTTCTTGTCACTTTTTCTTTTGTAAGTAAACTATATAGGTTAATATACCAGTTTTGACCGTCGGATCAAATTCAGTTACAATTTTTAATCAGATTAAATATAGCATGATAATTTAATAAAACCCAATAAAACAAAAAAGTACATCTATTTGGAAAAAAAAAAAAAACTTCTTGTGAGATGGTTCTCACATATCTATCAGATTGTCCAAAAATTATTTCCTAAGGCAATTGCTAGGTGTTCTGTGCTGCCTATGATACTAGATTTCTAGACTACCAGGACTGTCCCAATTAAAGATGTGATTGCAGAAGAAATTTCATTGGCTTTACTCTTCTAAAGTTTAGACATTGGAGGCTTACCTGACATTTCCAAATGGGTAACTGAGAAATTCTACCATATGACACCTAAATCAAGACTAACTGACCTTTGATGGCATGAGCAAGATTGGAAAGTTGAGTCACGTCCAATATGATTTTGGGAATATTTATAATTTGTATATGGATTAGAGATTATCATAATTTAGTACTAGTGCTACAAGAGGCACTTTGTGGAAAAATATAATACAAGATCGAAAAACACGAACAGGTGTAATTTAAAGATCTGGACTGCTAATTGTTGTGTGACCCATGTGAATCGTACAACGGCCCTATTTGATTCAACCGTTAGGCCGTGCATTTGAACTACTCAAGCTACTTTAGAGTGCATTTGGCATTAGTGTATGGCATTACAACTCTTTAGATTAGTGTAAATTTATATAATCATACGTGCTATGAAATTGATAATTTTACCCAAGGACTGCCTTTTGTGAAACTTTCTTCACGGTTGTCAACAATAGTCAATTTCTAATTACAATCACCAAGTAACACTCCATAATACTATTATTTCCCTTCAATTATATAATACAACGCCATCCAACAATGCCTGGCTTCCACAATTGATACAAAACCATTTATTTAAATAAAACAAAGGAATTAATTGAAGCTAAATGATCCAAATTCATTTTATGATGTCATCTGAATCAAATTTTGAAAATAACAGGAGAATATATATGTAGTTCTCCGTACTTGTTATCATCAAATTAATGAGATTAGTCTCGTTTAAGGTTCAAATTTTTCAAAATTATCTGAGTAAGTGTTCAATTGCCTTGAAAATTATTAAAGCCTTATATATGGAACTTTCCAACTGTATCCTCTTTTTATGCAACTTTAATTTGTTACATGGTTTAGGGGAAACATATATATTTCATTATCATACAAATAATAACAGTACTGGAAGCTGCAAAAGAGGTGCATGATAAGAAAAAAAAAAGTATATTTGTTGATATATACAACTTTCCGAGACAAAAGTTAAAATGATGGTGTAGAGACTGATAAGAAGATTCAGATTCCAAAGAAAAAAAAGAAAGAAAGACTAAAGAGATTAGTCGTACGTCTTTTGTCTTCTTTAGCTAGTCTAGGTGGTCCAATAAATGCACATATACAAAAGATTCTTTTTTTCCCTTCCTAAAAATGCATAGTTTAGCATTCAAGGTGTTTTTTATTATTATTATTTTTTATATAGCATGTATTTTGGACTTACAAATACGTTTTGTTGTTTTCACTGTTGGATTAATTTTTTAACAATTTGATCAACGATTATGAATATTAAAAATTTATAGTAAAAAATGCAATATTATTTTCAATCATAAATCAAATTGTCAATAGTTAATCTAATAATTAAAACAACATGATCTATCAATCAAACCAAAACGCATGTTCTAATATTAAGTTTTGCCTTTTCCCCTCTCTTCTCTCTGAAAAAAGACGTGCTATAACATATCATGTAAATAAGTTATGCTACGTACCAAGCTGTCTTCAAGAGAACACATATGGTAACCCTCATTACAAACTTTCTTGTGAAACAGAAAGTGAAATCAGGAGTAAACTCCTAACTCTCCAAGTAAAATTATTGGTACAAGACAATAGCTTTTCAAAAAGATGCTGACAAAAGTGATTTTTTTTTCCCTAGACGTCATAGTATAGCAATTACCAGATTCTTAAATCTTATGAAAACTGGCCGGTCGACGTAGATTAAGACATCTCAAGACTATAATAATATACAAATTTTGAGTTTGGTTTTGATGTGGAATATTGCCTTATCATGGTCTACATAGTTGTTAACCTATTAGCCTTTTGATCTTCAAGAAGGCCCAGCTTAAAATATGATCCTAGTTTTATATGAAGTAATCAAATTGGTAAGATTACAAGCATATTTTCTATATTATATTTGCACATTATAATGTGATATACTACAAGCTAATATACAAGTATATTTTGTATAAAGCTTGATCCTCATGACTCTTTAAATTGATCAACAATTTCACCACTGTGTACTTGTTTGTAATTAACTTTAAGTGAATCATTTGCATGATTAGATTAGATAATGCATGATTAATGAGTACTAAAAATCTTGACAAAAGCTTGTAAAGCAACTACAAATGTAGTGACGTACAAGAGTTGAGATAAAAATTTGGACCAATTTATTAGTTATCAACGAATAAAGATGTTATGCATGATATATAAAAGTTTCCAGCATTATGCAGAATAAGGACAGAGAGTACATCTGTAAGGAGATTCTGCAAATCGATTCAAGTTTATAGAAAATCACATATTTCGTAGGACTACTAGGCAATAGCTAGCCTAATCCACATTGAATAATATTCAAAAAGCACCCACAAAGGAAAAGGCAAAGATTTTATTGTCTTGGATTTTTCTTCTCTAGTACGTAGGCGATGACCTATGTACTCGGTTGTATAAATTATAAAAGAACAATCTTATTTGATGTCACGAGTTATATCCCGTTATTAGTAAAACAATAAATTTAATCTAAAAGATACACTATATATTAGATTAGAATTAATTTTTTTTATAAGTAGTGAAATTTTAACCTTATAGAATGAAAATTATTTTTCATTCTAAGAACATAAGTTGTAGCTATGCAATCTGAATTTTTATTTATTGGCAAGTTAGACTCTGAATTTTTAGTTTTTACTATTTAGGATCCTATAACCCTTGTAGTATCTATAACAGGCGGTTTCACAAATGTCAAAATTAAAAATTATCGGGTCTAACCAGCCAACTAACGAAAAGTCTGATATGTAGTTGTGCAAAACATCACGGGGTCTTTTTTGTCCATTAATTGATGTTTATTAGATAATAAAGTCTTGTTTTTCAGAATTGAAATTTGGAGTTTAAGTTGTCAAACACTATAATTCAAGGTATATTTGTGGAAAATAAAAACCAATTAAAAAGAAGAGTAGACTTCAAAACCACAAGAAATAGAAAATGAATAGAGAAAAGGTTGGCAGAGAAAAAGGAGAAGTTGGGAAAACATTCAATGGGGTACAGGCGAGGAAAAGGCGTACATGGGTGTTCCTCACATGTTTCAATCAAAATGCTTTGCAAGTTTTACAACTTTCTTCTCTCTCTTGAGTCTTATTCTCCAAGTCTTGTTATATTAAGACCTTGTAACTGTTAAATAGTGGAATATTCCTTCTATACATAGAACAGAGGGCTTATTGCCATTTCAAAAGCAAAAAACCCCAATAAGCCATTCTCTCAATCTCCCACCCGCAAAGGAAATTAAAGAAGAAAATTTTTGAAGCCTAAAAGTTATGAAGCCCCCAAAAGCAGCAGAAGAGCCATGTCTTTCCGAGACTTCAAGCCTAAAAGTCATCTCATCGGAGAGACAAAAGGGAACAGAAAATGAGCAACAAGATCAAGAACCAATAATTGAAGAAGAAGAAGAAGATAATTATGAAGAACTTGACCAAGAAGACGCAAAGGATGTCCATTTAGTATTGGACCTGAGCCTCCCCAACAACAATTCCGATCAAGGGTCGAAGCCGGAGCTCAATTTCATTGACTGCTTCGACTCGAATTCTTCGGAGACTAGTCCCGATCATCAGGATCACCAATCAGGCAATAACGAAAGCAGCAGCTCTGATCAGCCAAGAGTTTTCTCATGCAACTACTGCCAAAGGAAATTCTACAGCTCCCAGGCTCTAGGGGGCCATCAAAACGCGCACAAGCGAGAGCGAACGCTTGCGAAAAGGGGACAGAAGTTCGGCTCCTCGGCTCCGACTTTCTTTGGCTTTCCAAGCCCATCATCATCATCCTCATTAACACTATCATCACCGACATCTTTGTTTCCCTACAGATCATACTCAAGCATAGCTTCTCTCCCTTTGCATGGCTCTCTCAACAGGTCACTTGGTATTCAAGTGCATTCCATGATTCACAAGCCTTCTAGTCCTTATGGCCATTTTCCCAACGTCCTGATGAGTAGTGCTATTTCTACTTCTTCTCAGCTATATGGACATAACGGGTGGTTGAGGCTGCCTATTGATCAGCAGCCGGCAATCGCCCGAAATTTCCACGCCGGGGAGGCCGGCGGAGGGTTCTCCTACTCCCCCTCGTCCAGCGGTGGACCCGCCAGGTTCGACGTCGTTCGGAGATTCTCTCCGGAGGAAATTGGAGGGTTGTGGTGGAATACTAGTGCTGTTGGCCATCTCAAGACTAAGCAAGATGAGTTGCAGAAACTTGACTTGTCTCTCAAGCTCTAAGAAAGCACTATCTTTTTTTTTTAACGCTAAATTTCTCTTGTTTTTTTTTTTTTTTTCCTTCTTTTCCAAATGAGTGTATTTGGTTGAGTAGATCTTCTTGTTCACTTGTTATAATTAGCTGCAACTTCTGTAAATGCTTGGAAGATTTGTTATGAAATTCTTAAACTTGGTAGCAGTACTTGAATTTCCAAATGTTATATTATAAGTTTGTTTTTGTGAATTTGGAACTTAGAAATATGCTTTGTTTCTACGCTTATTTCAATCTAGGTTTGGGAGTTGCAAGAAAAGCAAATCTGCATACGTTAGAACTTAAAAACTTCATTAAATCTCGGAGGTTTAATTGTTTCTTATAAATACTTATTACTTGGCAGTTTATTTTTGGATGATGTGCAGAACTTGAATTTAAAAATTAAAAAAAAAAAAAAAGAATCCCAGTGATTGACGAAATTCAGATTCCAATAGTTATCTTGGGGGCATTAATTCTGAAATATTGGTGGGAAAAAGTGGACTTTTGGGGTATTGGGTTATGCTGTTATTGTATTGCATTTCAGTAGCACCAAAAATATTTACCACCGTGTGATGTCACCAAGTAACTTACAGTTATTTTTACAAAGTTAAAAAAATAAATAAATTCTAGGCATTAAAATTCACGACTCAATATATTAAAAACAACTTACACGACCACTAAACACCAGTTAAGCCAACCTCAGTTCGCTTAATTCCGCGATCTTGAAAGCCAACAATACAACAGGATCAGCATTAGTAGTCTTAATGAAAGTTAATCATCACACTCTATACGTTAATTGGGGCAAACAGTAAAAACAAAAGAGCAAATTGGTGGTGGTAATAATTGTGAGTGACAGTTTAGTTCACCAGATATCAAACATGGGACTCCCTGATTAAGGTCATGTATCTTATAATTATTTAGTGACATGGGGGCACAAAACGTGCACAAAATTGGATGCTTGTGATTGTCACTTCCCACGATTAATTTGACGTGGTCGCCCACAAAATGGTAATGTTACATCTTTGGATGGTTGTGATTGTCAAGAGTTCAACATCTTTGACCCACCAGCAGTTAAAGTAATAGACCATCTCTATTCTTCTCTATTGTGATTAAAAAGAGGCTGGTGTAGCAAACCCATGTGAGAACAGGCCAAACAATGACCCTTTTGCTATGCTATCACATCATTTTTACTCATTAAATATTATATGTTAATGGGTAAGCTTGAATCTTCATCTGCCTTTGATTTTTTACCAAGAAGATCTTATTGGGTGGGGCCCTTGTGGAAAACAAATGGTGGGTGGGTCCGGATCCTTGTGATGTTTACAAACTTAATCATGTGGAGTTAGTCATAATAGAACAAAACCCTCCTCAAATTAAGATGTAAAGTAACTGAAAGATGTGTCATTATGATAATTATAACCCAATTCTTATATTAAAAACAAGGATTGTGATAGGGTAACCGGGTGTCACACAAAAGTTTTGAAAACGAGATGTTGGGTTTCATAAGCCGTTTGGGAAATAACTTGACGCCGAGAGTTTGAAGCTAAATATTATAGCATGTGAGAGTTTTATATATTATAATTTATTTGTATTTTACACTGTAGTATGTAAGAGTTTTACGTTGTTCATAATTGAAACTTGTATCGCCAGACATCATATTACAAAGTGTTGGATTTTGGCCACATGCTGTAGATCAGTTGGGCTGTCCACTTTGGTTGTGTTACACTGCCTTATTCTTTTACCATTTTTCCCATTAAAATATTGAGGACCCATTGATTTCGCCTCTCAATTAAGGAACGCCCTTTTGGAAAATCTACAACTATATAAAACTTGGAAAGAGATACATGTAAGATTTGGAGCTATCATGTTGCTGAGATTAGGTGAGAAATAAAAGCATGACTTGGTGTTTCCCTCACTAGCATAGTCATTGATAATTAAAGATGTTTTGTCGTCTTCCGGATTTATTTATTGTGTCTAATCTTTTTACGATAATATATGCTCTTTTGCTTAGAAAGGCGTATTATTTGTCCATTTCTATTATTTAAAAAAAAAAAGAGAGATAATCAACATCAGACAGACACATGAGTGCAGTATAATACTACATGTTGCAGAAGACCTGTCGACAAAGTTTCTTTTTTTTTCTTTAATTCTTTTAAATACAAAAAACTCATGTTCACCTGTTTTGACACATGTATACATAACAAATCTAAATTTACATATTTCATTAGGTTAGAGAGCCATGTTTAATGCTTCATATCTAGTACTGACATAATATAACAATGACTCCACTACTTTAACGTGAGTATGCGATGTTACATGTGGTTCATCGGTTCATCCTTCAGCATCACATGTGTTTAAAAATTAGTTTTACTGTACGTTATATATACACAGAATTTAAATTTTTATATATTTATAATTTGTTATGATTATGTTGTGATAAGTGATCAAGCTAAAAAAAAAAAAAAAGATTTAAAAGTACTTTTAAAATAAATCATTATAACTTTTTAAATTAAGTAAATAACCGTTTATTAGTGATAAACCTTGATAAACTCGTCGAGTTTATCGTCGAGTTTATCACTCAAGTTTATTGAGTTTAATTACTGATAAACTCAAGTTTATCAATTTATCATAATTTATCACTAATAAACTATCATTTACCTAATTTTAAGAGTTATAATTGTTTATTTTAAAGAGACCATAAAAAAAGGTCACTCAATCTAATTTTTATTAATTATAAGAGCCTATTTAATTAGAATTAAAATTTTATAATAAAATAATAGTGCAATAAACACTAAAAATACTAAAAATGTCATGGACATTCTTTTCCTATTTGTCCATTTATTTTGTTTTTTATAGATCTACATATATGTTTTTTTTTTTCCTCTCTAAATACAAGACTTACGTAGTATTGTATCTTAGCTTTCTTTTATTTTAGTTCTTAAATTTAAAATAATCCATACAACTTAAAATATATATGTAAAGTAATATAGTATAATTGGAAGTTAAAATCAAGAATGTAACTGAATTTTTTTTAAAATACTGTGCCTAAAATTTAAAATTGGAAACTTTCAGCTCTAAGGGCAAACTAATAAATTTTAGATCAAAAAATTAACGGTATAAACATTATGTTTATAATATTATGGATGATATATAAAATAAAAAGAAGTTTGGGTGACTAAACATAAAAGAAGAGGGATAGAAGGATAATTATTAAAAACATGTAAAGGGGCCAACTAGGGCCGAGGTCTTATTGGCTCCATCTCTAATTGTGATAGAAGTATTTACATAAAATGTCTATTTTGAGCCTATTCAATCTAAATTTGTTTTCTTATAAATAATATTACAATAGTATATCTATTTTTTAAATTTTGGTGACTTGGAATGCCCATTATACAGTAGTAATTACTTTTGTAAGCTGAAACAATTTTCAATATTCTTTATTTATTACCATATTGGTATTATATCAAACGATATGCTGACTCTATCTTTTTATATTTCCAGGTTAGTTAATTTATTTTTTTTTTGCTTCATTTTTATTAATTACCTGTTGACTTCTTTTACTAAGATTTTTTGGGTTTTTTTACTTCATTTTATTGATTACATTTAATTCATATCAGACAGCAAATATTCACTTTATATAACAGATTATTACGTTGCAATATTTATATTATATAATAAAAAGCATTGGCTTTTCAAAAAAAATTAAAAGTATTGGCTTTATAATTTGCATTTGTTCATGTAATAAATTATTAATTTAATTACATTAATTGTAGTTTCATTTCAATAATAAAAAATATTGACTTTAAAAAAAAGGTATTGGAAAATTCTAAAATATTTTTCATTATTTATTACAATTATAGTTTCGTTTCAATAATGAAAAAGTATTGGCGGGTTCTTAAACATTTTTATTATTTATTATAAGTATAGTTTCATTTCAATAATGAAAAATTATTGATGAGTTCTTAAACTTTTTTTATTATTTATTATAATTATAGTTTCATTTCAATAATGAAAAGTATTGGCAAGCTCCTAAACATTTTTCATTAGTTGACAAGTTTTTAAACACTTTTCATTGTTTATTAGGCTTGTAGTTTTTTTTGGTTATGTCTATATTGTGTAGTCTCATTTTGATTCTAATAATGAAGATTTTTTTTCTTATTTTAAAAATAATAAAGCATGTTTGATTTGAATGAATCTCTCCTTTTCTTCACTATAGTTAGTAAATTCGTCGATATTCAACATCTATTTATTTTCTTTAATAGGATAATAATCTTTTAAAAAAATAATAATGAAGCTTATTTGACTTTAAAAAAATGTAAAAATTTTGAATTTGTTCCCTGTTGCTTGTTTCTTTTTCTTTAATTTCCCTTTTTAACTCTAATCAATATAATAATTTATTTAGTATGAAATATCAGAGTTTTTTTCATTAATTACGTTTCAAAGATAAAATTCTAGGGGTTAATTATTTCTTATAATAATTTAAGACTACAATTGTGTTTACATGTAACATAACAGACAGTTTTGTAATTAAGATAGTTTGTGGATATTTTTAGATTCGAGGTCCTAGAATTAGATACTTATATAAATCACCCATTATGATATGATGATTAACAATTGTATCCTATCAATAAAGTATTAACTTCATACCCTACAATAAAAATTCTTTGATTTATATTCTTATTTTTTAAAAAATAGCCATCTCCGTTTTGCATTGGCCGTGCAGAGCCAACTCGATCCGCGTAGAGAGCAAAAGTGGGTCCTTTGCCCTCTTTGCAGGGCCAGCTTGTCCTAATTTAGCTCCTTAAGTAACATTTTCAAAGGAGACCTATTAAACAACATATATTTTTGTGCAATACCATGGAATGAAATGAAAAAAGCAAAATAATAATAATAATAATAATTAGAGGCCTTATTAGGCCTTAAGCATCGGCTTAACCTGGCTTAAGTTAAGCCGGTATTGCTCTTCACATGGAGCCGAACGGTACTTCTGCTCATATTTTTTAAATAGAAATAGATGCATTTAAATAGTGGTAAATAATTACTGTCTTTCACAAAATTGTAAGTTACCTAAAGTTGTGCCTCGCACGACTCGTGAGACACAAATATTTCTATCACGTATGAAAAGCTAAGTGGAGCGAGGGTGAATAAAGTGGCGATCAGATGACAAATATGGCCCTCTCCCAAAAAGAAAACGACAGCATACGACAATGGACTATCCAACATATCTAATTCTATAGAACATCAGCTTTGAACTCGTGCACGTTGCTGACAGACTAAGGGGCACAAATTAGCTTGGAATCTTATCCATTATTTGACGAGCACGTAGCATTAACAATTTGACATTTGTTGTCTAGCAATGAATCGTATAACCTGTTTTGTTTTTGCTTTTTCTCTTTTATTTTATCTTTTTGTTATAAAACAAAGCAAAAATAACAAAAGACTAAAGAAAACAAAAGAGAAAACACAAGAGAAAATAAGAGACAAGTATCTTTTTATTCTTTCACTCGTGAGAGTTAAAAATACAAGCTTAGCACAAACTCTATTTATAGACCAAGAATTAGGTTACATATATAATTAAAAGAGATATTATGTACAATATTGAAAGGGATTCAATGGTGAGATATTGTGGTCTAAATGTAAATTGTAAATTTACAATAAAACATTTGCGCGTAACTCATGAAATACCAAAAGGTGACATCCACACGCACTTGATTCACAACATTTTTCTTTTGGTGCCCTTTTTTGATAGGAGCACACTGTGATAAAAAATTTAGTTCGCTGCTTTGGCTAATGACGTGGAAAACCAATTGGACAAGCACAGATTTACACAAGGAAATGAACGAAGAAAACAATGTGAAGAAAATGTTGAGATAGAGAAAAGAATATTGAGAAACAATGGCTTATCTTATCCATTTGATTAAGACTGAATATATACACAAAAATTGGGCATTGTCGTGAGTTAGCCAAAACACAAAAATAGAAAACTATCCTAGAATTAAGGGATTACAACTGATTTCTAGCTATCCTAAAATTAAGAGATTACAACTGATTTTAAGGATATTACAACTAATTACAAAGATATTACAGCTAATTACAATAATATAAAGAAAATATGTTGTAATTAATTCTCTAATATGCCCCCTTAAGATGGAGCTCCAGAGAAGACGCCAATCTTGACCCTGAATTCTTGGAAGCGACTGCGTGGAAGCGGTTTGGTAAGAGCATCTGCGAGTTGATTTGCTGAGAACACATGAGTTACACGAAGAGCACCTGATTGAACTTGATCCCGAATAAAGTGATAGTCTATTGCCACATGTTTCATGTGCGAACGAAAGACTGGATTAGAACAGAGATAGGTGGCACCAACATTGTTACAATAGATAATAGGCGGTGTAGGAAGAGTGACGCCAAGCTCTACGAGAAAGGAACAAATCCAATTGATTTCTGAAGTAGTGGCAGCAACTGATCGATACTCAGCTTCCATGGATGACCGAGCAATTGTACGCTGTTTCTTGGATGACCAAGAAATAGGATGTCGACCAAGATAGACAATATAGGCACTCGTAAAGGTATAGTCGTCTTTGTTGCCAGCCCAATTTGCATCTGAGAAGGCATGAAGAGAAATTGGATTTTCCTTATGAAGAAATAATCCATGAGTCAATGTGCCACATAGATATCAAAGCAGTCGTTTCGTAGTATTCCAATGTTCAGACGTAGGGCGATGCATGAATTGGGAAAGCTTGTTAACAACATATGCTATGTCAGGGTGAGTGAGGCAAAGATACTGTAGGCTGCCAACAAATGTTTTATATTCTGTGTATTCAGTCAGAGCTGTACCTGAATGAAGTGTGAGATTTCCATATGTAATAAGTGGTGTAGCAACAGGTTTTGCACCAAACATGTTAGTTCAGGCAAGAAGATCAGTGATGTAGCGCCTTTGAGTGAGCAACAGACCAGATGGAGTGGTGAGAACCTCAATGCCGAGAAAATAAGACAAGGCACCAAGATTCTTGATTGAGAATTTTTGTGCCAGAAGGTCAATGTAGCGCTGAATAATATTGGAGTTGGTACCTGTGATAATAATTTCATCCACATAAACAAGTAGATATATTGTGATGTCACCTGAGTGGAGAATGAATAGAGAAGTGTCTGCATGTGAATTTGTGAACCCAGACTCATCGAGGAACTGGCGTAATTCAAGGTACCAAGCCCGTGGGGCCTACTTGAGTCCATATATTGCCTTCTTTAATTTGTATACATGTGTTGGATTGTCTCTATCAACAAATCCCGGAGACTGGGCCATGTAGACTTCTTCGAAAAGATGGCCTTGAAGAAAGGCATTATTGACATCCAACTATCGCAACTGCCAACCTCTACTGACTGCCAGGCTTAGAACAAGGCATATTGTTGTCGGCTTGACAACTGGACTAAAGGTGTCATGACAATCCACGCCAGGTCGCTGATGAAAACCTTTGGCAACTAATCTAGCTTTGTACCTATCAACAGAACCATCAGGAAGTCGTTTAATACAAAAAACCCACTTATAAGCAACAAGATTCTACAAAGAAGTAAATGGAACAAGCTCCTAGGTTCCATTCCGAACCAAAGCATCAAACTCATCATTCATAGCTTGTCTCCATTTCGAATCTTTTAGGGCTTGGTAATAGTATGAGGCTCAATGGCTGATGGTTGAGAAATGACAGCAGTAAGATTCATCTTGGTTAAGGGTTTGTGGATGTTGTTGTTCGCTCTAGTGGTCATGGGATGGGTATTTTGATGGGTTGGTTGAGCTATGGTTAAAGCAGAAAAGGTCTCAGAATTGTGTGGTTCTGATGATGAATGGTCGACTGTGGTTTCTTGGCGGTCGATGGAATTGTGTCCGAGTAAGGGGAGGTCCGTGGACAGAGGGAGACGGTCGACCGATGAGGAGGGGTGGTCGACTGTTTGAGCATTTTGTGATAGATGTTGACACGAGGAATCCCTTTGTGGAGACTTATTGAGTGAGCCACTTGAAATGGGTAGAATTTGAACCAGGGGAAGCCATTTGGAAATGATTTCTGGGGTGGGACGAGATAGATGGGATTGGTGAGTGGTAAAGGGAAAAGAGTTTTCAACAAATTTGCTATAACGAGAAATCTATGTTTTAAAAGTGAACAGAGCAAGATAGATATAGGCACTTTGGTTGAAGAGTATCCAAGGAAAACACAAGGAGTGGGACGAGAGTCAAGTTTATGTTGAGAATAAGGACGAAGCCACTGATAACATAAGCAACCGAACACCCGAAGTTTAGTGTAGTTGGGTTGAGACTCGAAGAATTTTTCAAAGGGGGATGAAAGATGTAGTGTGGGTGTGGGCATACGGTTGATGAGATATGCATCAGTGGCAAAGGCGTAAGTCCAATAAGTTAGAGGCATCGATGCATGAGTGAGAAGAGATAGACCTGTTTCAACAATATGGCGATGACGTCGTTCAGAAAGACCATTGTGTTCTGGTGTATGGGGTGGTGTAGTAAGATGGGATATACCATTGGTGGAGAGAAAACTATCAAGAGCTTGATATTCGCCACCATTATCCAAATAAAGTCTAACAATTCGGTGTTTAAATTGGTTTTCGACTAATGCCTTGAAGCACACAAAGACATCATACACATGAGATTTTCGTTTAAGTGGATAATACCAAGTATACTGCGTATAATGGTCAACAAAAATAACGTAGTACTGAAAACCATCAACAGAAAAAACAAGAGAGGTCCATACATCAGAAAAGATAAGGTCAAGCGGATGGGATGATGTTAATGTAGAGGAAGAAAATGGAATTTTATGACTTTTATTACATGAACAGGCGTTACAATGTATGGAAGAGGATAACAGACTAGACAATGGTAAAGAAAACTTTGAAGCAATATTTTTCATAATAGTAAATGATGGATGACCTATTCTAGAGTGCCACTCGGATGAAGTGGTCTTGACACTGGAAAATGCAAGTAACGGTGAAGAGGTAACGGAAGAGGATGAAGTCGGCCACTCATATACGCCATCCTTAGGTTCACCCATCAAAAGGATTACCCCCGTGTTTAGATCCTTCACCTGAAAAGCAGAGGGTGAGAATTCAACAGAAACATGGTTATTAGTGCAAAATTGATAAATCGAAATTAAGTTCTTTTTCATGGAAGAGACACAAAGGACGTTTTGTAAAGTAAAGGTGCGAGAAGAATCAGGTATGGTGGTAGAACCAGTATGGGTGATATGAAGGGCCGATTCATCGCCGATCATGACATCATCAGATCCTTGATAGGCGCTATGAAGAGAGAGATTGCTCAAGTCAGACTTAACATAGTAAGATGCTCCACTATCCAGTAGCCAAGTAGGAGTAGTGGGTTTGCCAAGAACAGCATGATTGGCTTGTGGTTGCCAGGGTGTGGAAGGGCGATATCCTTGAGAGCCTTGAGGACGAGATGTCGGGGATTGTTGATTAGGGAAAAGCTGAAACATCGGGCATCATTTGGCAGTGTGGCCTTGAATGCCGCATGCTTGACAACAGCTCAAATAAGGTTTAGGTTGGCGTTGATTATGAGGAGAAGGTGCAGTGGTAGGGCTTGGTTCTTGTGGATTAATGGCTGGTGGATGCCAATTTGGACAATGCCAGAAGGCTGTGGGATTTGCCGTTGCTGGTAGTGATAGAGAAGAATATTGAGAAACAATGGCTTATCTTATCCATTTGATTAAGACTGAATATATACACAAAAATTGGGCATTGCCGTGAGTTAGCCAAAACACAAAAATAGAAAACTATCCTAGAATTAAGGGATTACAACTGATTTCTAGCTATTCTAGAATTAAGGGATTACAATTGATTTCTAACTATCCTAGAATTAAGAGACTACAACTGATTTTAAGGATATTACAACTAATTACAAAGATATTACAGCAAATCACAAAAATATAAAGAAAAAATGTTGTAATTAATTCTCTAATAGAAAAATGCCACGCATGGCATTTACAAATAACATGAGGTTCAATCATTAGTATCCAGATTGACTATATATTTTCTTATTATATATATATATATATATATATATTAGCGGACGCTGATTTTGGGACTATAGAACAATACAATGAGTCCGAAAATGTGATTCTCTAGTAAATTTCTCGAGAATAATACAAGGTCTAATCATTCTCCTGACGCTGTATTAGTACTTAGATTGACTATATGTTTTCTTATTTTATATATATTAGTGGACACCGATTTTAGCCTATAGAGCAATATAATGAATCCAAAAGTGTGAACCTCTTGTAAATTTCTTGGAAACATGTAGCAACTGAAAAGACACATAGCATTTTATCGCTCTCCTTATCAAACGACCAGATGTCTAATCCGTAACACAATATTGCAATTCTAAATCTTGTTCAAGTGATCCTAATTGTAGGAGGCTGGAAGCGAAGACAAGAAATCGTGAAGATATTATCCAGAAGTTCATGCATTATTGTACAATGAACTAGAACCAGACGTCAATTATAGATGACAGAGTTGGGAACTTCATGGCAAGATCAGAAGATGAAAACCATCTTGAAATGCATGTTGGGCTTTTGAACGAAGGAAACCTTACTTCCATTTTTCTCCTTCAGAAAGTCTCGATAAATGCATTTACATATGTTGAAGGGTAGTGGTACCTCTAGAAGCAACTTTTCAAACATGCTTAATAAAAAAACACAAAAACAAAAACAAAAAACAAAATACAAAACAAAACAAAACTTTAAATAGTACTGAAAGCTCCAATGTAGCAACTAGAAAACAGTCGCAGCGGTTTGATTTCTTCATCAAATTTTACAAAAATGTGTAATCATTACAATCGGTCAAAATCTTAAAAATTCCATGCCAGGTTGTATTTCCATTGACCAACACAAATAAAAGTCCACATAAAATCAAATCCTCAGCCCAAAACTCTACTTGTTTTCAATAAAAGATTTCACAGTTTCCATCCATCTAAAAAACTCTGTTTTCTCTTTGTTCTTCACGTACTTGTACACGAAAGCAGCAAGTTTATCATTTATGCCCCTCTCTTCCAAGAATTCATGAATTGCATCATCAAGTCGATCGTCCAAATCCCTAAAAAGAAAAAAAAAATCCATTGAAAACAAATCATCAGGTAAAGCGGAGGAAAAAAAATGTCGGAGAAAACAAATATTTCCAACAAAATCGAGCCATAATAATTTGTTCAACCGGGTTCCTGTACTTCAAAATTTAGCTTTTTTGTAGTTACTTCTAATTCCTCAGCAAACAGAGAAGCAGTATTATAGTAGCCTTAACAAACTATCGTACTTGAATTCAGGGCCGTTATAAGGCTTAGCTGACATCTTGCCATGTTTTCGGATGGAAAGCTTCTCGACCTCTAGGCAATCCGACCAAACTGAACACACAAACTCCAACACATTATCACTTCCCTCCTTGGAGATGTTGACAATCAAGGTAATGTGAAGATTAACATCTTCTTCTTCAGCACCTCCACCACCAGATGATTTTGGATCACGAAGACCTTCATCAATCATGGTGGCTTCGATTTTTATGTCTTCTTTGTCTCCGAATTTTCTGCGCAAGCTAATCCATTGTTCTCCAGGTCGATCATCAACTGAAAACGACTCATATTTTGTAACTGGCTGTAAACAGAAGAAGACAATGTATAACTTAAAGCCCGGTAATCCAATCACGCTAAACTGGTCAGGTCAAAATAGTTTCTACCATATACCACTAGACAGGAAATTAAGATTCAGTTTGTAAGACTAGCAGACAATTAGTAAGGAAAATTTGATAATTTTCTTTATCTATATTGCAAATATATATATATATATTAGCAATTATAAGACTAACCAACTAAATAGTCAAATTTGGCTGAACCATCAAGAATGTTGATTTTCTTTCAATCATTTCTTACCAAATAATAATAATAATAATAATAATGCAATAACCCTCCAGTTCACGGAGTTCTGGTTCTTACTGGTTCTTACACTATTGCAATTAAGCAACCAAACCGAGCATAGCTTCAATTAAAGGTCAGATATATATATATATATATATATTAATAATAATAATAATAATAATTCAATAATCCTCCAGTTCACGAAGTTCTGGTTCTTATACCATGCAATTAAGCAACCAAACCGTGCATAGTTTCAATTAAAGGTCGGATTTTTTATTTTTTTATTATCTATTTATTTATTTATTTTTACGATTCTCAAAAAAATAAAAAAAAAATTCCCAGAATAACAGAAGAGCATATTGTGCTGTTTTTGTTGCTCACAGTTGAAATTTCTCTTCTTTTTCTGTCAGAGAGAGACCCAAAAATCAAATCAATACAAGGCTGGGAAAAGAATAGAAAAAAGTTCAGTTACCTGGTTGACAGGAGAGCGGCTGAGTTCGAATCGGATCTCATTGCCAAGAAGCCTGAGAAGGTATCCCTCATAAGCGGATCGTTGCATTTCGGAACTGTAAGTTCTTGTGGATTGGAGTGAGAAGTTAGGGTTTAACAGAGAGATTCGTGGTTGTTGTTGTTCAAGTTGAGAAGCTAGGATTTTGAAAATCGATGACGAAGAAGAAGAAGAAGAAGAAGGGAGGAGGAGATGATGACAGACGAAGAAGGGTCTTTCTCAAAGGCCGAATTAACCGAGCCATTAAGCTTAAGAACGAGTGTATTGGGAAGAGATCGAAGATTTTGCAGCAAAAGGGACGGTCTTTTCGCTGCGTGGGGTTTTAGGGATTTTAGGGTTTAAGGCCAAGAACCAAAAGAAGAGGAGTAGAAAAACGACAGTCGTTTATCCACATGGGGAGACGACATCTCGCTCCTAAACTTTTGCCATCGTTTTTATCCCAAAGTGAAAGAGGAGGAGTAGAAACGACGACATTCGCTCCTAAACCTTTGCTGTCGTTTTTAAAAAACGACATCTCTTCTTTAACAAACTATTAGAGGGAGAATGCAGTTCTTGTGAGACTGTCCCTTCATCTGAAACGACATGTAGTTTAGGGTGTTTGTCACGTATTGCCCTCATTTTTTTAGGCCTCTTAAAACTTTTAAATTTTACACGTTTCTCTTTAAGTTTAAGAAAACAATGCCGTATTGTTTAAAAAAAGTAAGAAAAAAAAGCTTTATACTATCCTCAAAACCGCTTGCGACCGTAAAATTGAATGAAGATACTCTTCTACACGAGCTCATAAGAATGATGAATGTGAAATATCAAATAATTATAGCACATCATGTCACATTCACAACAAGGTATAAATTGATAAATACATCTTGATTTGACTAGAACTAAATAGGACTTGGAATGTGGAAATCATGTTTTGAAGCCATCCTATGATTTGTTATTTCACACTATGTTCAGAAAAAGATAACAAAAAAGAAAATCTAACAAGTTAGCCCAACTAATTTGAATTTTTCAGGCTAATGTTAATGCTCTCCTCAAACTTTAGTACAGACAGGCCGTGACCAAAAAATCTTAGCTACCTTATTTATCTTCTTTTGGGAAATTGGAAGAAGTAAATCTTTGACATCACACTCACGAGTTACGAGCTCAACCAACTTCTACTCTTAGACTCTCTAAACATTTCCTCTTAAGAGCCTGCAAAATTCTAATACATCCTCACATTCAATAGGCAAGGGCGGGGAAGATTCTTTACTTCGGCAATGCCTGCGGCAAATTTCACTTTCAAGATGTTTTACTGATCTAGGCTGAGGAAAGATGACCAGTAGTAATCGTTTCTTTCATCCTGCTCCAAGGTAGATACAAGCTGAAAAAATATGATCACATGAAGAATCTCATTTTACTCCTTTTATCATCTTAAGAAACACCTCCACCTTGGTCGCTGTCTTTCCGACCCTGCTTGGATTTCTGTCTACTAAGACCATCTTTTTATTTGAATTGACGTGCTTCTGATCTACCATTTCTGTTGCTTGTCTCAGCAGTGCCTACGAGATGTTTTTTCTTGTCACTACTTTTCTGGTCTTTCACCGCTCCGCTACTTGATTGCTTCCTTGACTCAACTACAATTTCCTTCACAGCTTCCTCTAGTTTATCTGGTCTTGTTTTCACCTATAAAGGCTCGGGAACGGATGCTGCTTCTTTTTCTTCGGTAGCTTTTAATTCCAGCTCCTTCGCTTTCTCTTCTTCTTCTTTCTTCTTTTTCTGCTCCAGTTCCTGAGAAGGTGGTTTTGATGAAGAGAAAAACATCAAAAAATGACGCCTTTAGAAAAGAGTGAGAAGGTAACTGCATACTTCTTTTGGCAGCTGGCAGGCAAGTATAGAAGCGTCTGTTTGCATGGGACGGCTTGATCTCACTTAACATGAACTTTCACTATACAAACTGATTTCTGAAGAATGTAAAACTAAAGAAACATACATACAAAATGTAAGGTTTGGCATATCAGTTCACAACACAAGAAAAGTAAAGGGTAATTGTGTCTTGTGTGTCAATTGACATTTTAGCAACTGAAAAAACTACATAATGAAACAAGAAAGACACATTCTCATCAAATTAGGCCTTTTTTGACCAATATGAATGAAAACAAAGGCATCTAGGCCGTATATGCAAAGTTTACTTGTGCCTATTTGGCATGACATAGCTGCATTCACCAAGATGCCATAGCAAGGATCAAAGTGCAAAGAAAGTTTGATCACCTCTTCCATCTTTCTCATTTCGTAAGGAGCATATTGAGCTACCAAATATACAGCTTTTACACATGAAATAGGTTCCTTCAGATAGTAGCACAAAACCAACAAACAAAGTCTAACACAAAAGAAGTTGATTTCTGTTAAAAGCTTGTAAATTGTTATTACCGAAGGAAGGCATCAAGGCAAAGAAGAGTTGAACCAGGTGGAAATCGATCCTGCTTATGAACGACTAATTAATTGACAATAAGGAAACAAGGATTCAAGAAAACAAACTGGGTCAAAAGAAAAGACTAGAAATAAACTTAGACACAAACTCAATGTTGAGAGTCTCTCAACCTTGAGTTTGAGAGGGGCTGTTAGAGATAATAGTGACTGCGTTAGTTAAGGCTTGTGATTAGTTAAGTCGGTTATAGAAATTGTTACCAAGCCAAACACGTGGCACTTGTATATTGGTAGTCTCTTAGTTACATACTCAGCTATTTAAGTAGTATTGTACAGTCTTTTTCAGTAATAAAAAATATTCCAGATTCAGAAACAATATCGTTCTTTCTTTCTTCTTCTTTCGAAACAAATTTTAATTCCATTTCGAATTTTGAAGATTCTGTTTAGATTACGAATGGCTAGATACTGTGAAGCTAGTTGGCCCCTAAACCCTTCCTCTCTCTCCCTCTCTCTTTCTCTCTCTTGTTCTAGTTAGTTTTCATTCTAAATTTTAACAATCCCTTTCCTATAAGATTTGTTCTTTTTTGTTCTTCTATCTCGTCGTTTTAGCATTTTTATAATTCACTTATATCATATTCTATAAAGGTGAAGAGTTTAGGTCCTCACAAATCTTAATATAGAAGTGGAAGCCTAGATCTATTGGTTATTTTTGTGTGCTTTTGTATTTTTTTTTTAAATGTGTAGTTTATGAGGGACAAATTAGAGAGATTTTAGACGCACATAGATGGTCATCGACCACAAATTTATTATTTTAATAATATAAATGTGGAGGACCCTTTTGAAAAATTCAGATTCATTTATTGCAAAGCTCATTTTGTCTTATTAACAAAGTTACATGGGTGCACAAAGAAATCCTACACGTTCTAATGCAGAAACAATTACTTAATTGTCTTCTTTATATTCATGTGGAAAAAACCGTACAACAAGTTACGTTGTTTTCAAAGAGAAAATCAAAGTAACGAATTTTGAAATTTACATCGTTAATTGTCAAGATTTTTAGTTCAGAATTGGATTGGATCCATAGGAATAATCCTATACGCATTTTCAATTTTTGTTATTAAAAGTCTTTTCGACAAATTTCTTTCTCAACAAGGTGTTTAGCAAGGAACAATATTTTTCTCCTTCAATAGCTGTTGCTAAAACGCTCAAAAAGAGTACAAAGAAAAAGCAATTTTTTTAACGAGAGTATTGAAAAATTTATAGGATGCTTGATAAACATGGTTAAAAGTAATTTTTTGATTGAAAATATTATAACATGTGAAAACTTTACACTGTTACAACATTATTATAATGTGTGATAGCTTTATACTATTTCCTAATCAAAAAGTTGGTTTTAGCTAATTTTACTAAATACCCTATAATTTACTCTTAGGTATTTATTTTTCAAATATTAAAGTAATAGATAAAAGTTACTTTGACAAGGCCTATGATAAAAAAAAAATAGAACCTTGACTATGGATCTCATCGAAGAATGACACAAATTTGGTGTTAGGTGTATAAGTTTTAAATTATAAAAGTAATTTAAATTGATGTTTGGTGAAATAATAGTTAAGATGGTCTTAAATCGACTAAAACATTAAAAATTTAAACTTTATTTCATTTGAAGTTCAGGTGATTGCGGTGATTTTGAACGATTTTTTATAATAAATTAATTTTCATTCTTGTTTTTTTTCTTAAACTATAATTTTTTAAACTATAATTTTTATTTTAAAGTATTATTTTTATTTTAAACCTCAATATTCTACACATTAATTTTAAACTACTATTTAAATTCTATAGTTTAAAATTTATAAAATTTTAAACTATATGTTAAGACGCGGACTAAACAATCTGGAATAAAAAAACAAATTGAAATTTGCACGTGTTACCCCGTCTGTGCACAGTTATGTGTATCCTTCAAAGGTTGCAAAGTCTGTTCCATTGACATGATTATGACCTGACATGATTTGACCACATCTGACATGACAATCTACCCTCTACAATCTATGAACAGGTCTATTTTTCGACAATTTAAAATAATGCCCCTTTTACTCTTTTTTCAACATCAAACGATGAGCTTCCAACAAGAAGCTTGGGATAAAATTAAATTGCAATAAATTAAGAACTTTCATAGTTTAAAATAATAAATGCACCTCTCACTCTTCCTGCGTATACGAAACCACAAAATTTATTTGGATACATTGCCCAAAAAGAAAAATTGCATAAAATAATAAACCCCTCTAATTACAGGTCATAATAAAATATGACACGCAGCCACCACGTACCATGATTATGTACGTTATTTTCTCCCAAAAAAATTCAAAAATTCAAACCAAGAAAGGAAAACCAGCTCACAGAATCAGAAGTGTAACTAATCTCAATCATTATTTTGCAAAACCCATTTTTTATTATCCATATAAATAGAGTCATATATCTGTTACTCCGAAAAGGAGAAAAAAAAAAAGGAAAAAAGAAACAGACAGTGCGGCACTACCAGTAACCTGCCGCCGGTGGAACCCATTAGCAGAGGATTCTTATTCCTTTTTCACTTTCTTATATAATTTTTCTATAAATTAAACACACAAGTCCCTTTTAACTCTCTCTTTCTTTCTTTCTTTTTTTTGTTTTTGGCTCCTTCTTTTTTAGTTGTTTGTTTTCTCTTGGTGATTTTAATCTTCTTCTTGTGTAATGGGAAGTCCACTGTTGTGCTGAAAAGGACTGGTGGGGTTTTTTTTTTTGGAGAGAGACGGAGAGGGGCGAGAGAGAGAGAGAGAATGTTTTGCAGAAAATCTTGCAGCAATGAAGATGTGGGATCTGTGCCAGTGTACCTCAATGTTTATGATCTGACATCGATTAATGTCTACGCCTACTGGCTTGGTCTCGGAGTTTACCATTCTGGGGTACAAGGTTTGTACTTTCTTCTTAATTTTCTCATTTGGGCATTTTTTTTCCTTGTCTAAATCTTGTGATGGTTCTATCTAGATCTGAATTTGAATTTGGATTTGGTTCAATCATTGGATAACGTTTCTGCAATGCATGTCCTTTGATGGGTTTTTCTTTCTCTCTTTTTTTTTTGGGGGGAAAATTCTTGGTTCACTTGGACAGAATAGGTCCCAGATTCAAAGAACAGTGACGAAAAATAAAAATAAAAAAGTATGTACAAAAAGAGAAAAAAAAAATCTTGGGTTTAAAATCTGTTTTGATTTCTCTTCATTTCCCAATTCTAAACAAATCTAAACTTAAATCATTTCTTTTAATGTAAAAGCAGTTCATGGAGTTGAGTATGCTTTTGGAGCACATGAGTATTCGACAACTGGGATCTTCGAAGGAGAGCCCAAGCAGTGCGATGGGTTCACATTCAGAAAAACAATTTTGATTGGGAAAACGGATATGGGACCAGCTCAAGTTAGAACAGTCATGGAAGAGCTTGCAGAGGAGTACAAAGGGGATAAATATAACTTGATCACCAAAAACTGCAATCACTTCTGCAATGACGCTTGCATTAGATTGACTGCTAATCCAATCCCAAGATGGGTTAATCGCCTTGCAAGAATCGGTAAGAAGATTCTTCTCACACCAATGATTTTCTTGTTACATGATGATTAGTCCACTTTTAGTTAAAGACTAATTGAGTAGTTAGTTCAACTATCAAAACAAGTTTGAAATGAGAGCAGACCTTCTTTCGTTTTCTTTTGGGGCTGTCATTGTAACGCAGTTCGCCAATATGTCTATTTTCGTGTATTATTAATAGATTTTATAAATATATATATTAAAATTAGAGAATTGAAAAGGTTACTGTCGAATTTCATATATAATTAAGAGATTCTGTAATGGAAATTGATAGAAATAAATTCAATATTATGTTTGCGCATTGAAGTAGATTATATGGTATTGCAGGATTTTTATGCAACTGTATTGTTCCAGTGACTTTAAACTCAACTAAAGTTAGACATCATCGAATTGAGGACAATAACAAGAAGCCATTAGAAGGAGAGAAGAAGAAGGTCACAAGTGAGTCAAATGCACTGCCTAGTTCAAACTCTTCCTCTAATTCAGCCTCTTCTTCTCCTTCTACCACTACAACCCGCAGGGGTAGAAGCCGAACCAGAAGACCTCTTCCTCCATCTTCTCCTTTGATCGTCGGCACTTCAGCATCGTAAAGCCCTTTCTTTTCCATTTTCTCCCAATTGCTCATAGAAAGAAAACACAAGAGAGACAAAGAAAATCAAAGTCAAGTTTTTATTGTTATCAAATTATTTTTTTCATTGGTGTTAAAAGGACTAACATCATCTCTTGAGGAAAGCATGCAACACATATCTGTACATGGGTATGCCTTTACATTCTTTTTTTTTAGCAAGTGATGATATGTTTCTGCAAAAGGTTCCCTCATTTTGTTTTGATTTTCATTTTTTTTTTTTCTTTTTGTTTTTCTTGTACCCGGGCATCAAATTGTCATGGCAAATTTGAATTTTTCTTGGATAAAAGTTAAGATTTTGCTGTTGATAAATTGTATTATTCTGTTCCCTTTTCTCATCTATTGAGAATTTTGTGATCAGAAAGTTGAGCAATAAAGCAAAAACGAAATAGAATGTTTTTTATCGGAAGAATGAGTTGAAATATTATAGCATGTAATAGTTTTACAGTAGAGTTTTTTGTTTTATACTGTGAATGGATTGAACCGAGTTTGAAATGGTGTGCCAAAGATGCTGAAAGAGACTCAGCAGTGATAGCAATGTAGGGGTTCAAAAAGTGTTTGCTTCAAGGAATTAAAGAAGTCCCAAGGAACAATGAAGAAAGTGAAAACTGTGTTTTTTCTTCAAGTTGAAGCATATCATGATGTCTAAGCCTGTCCTTGTTTCGTAAAGAAAAGTTGAACTAGGAGGAAAGTGCTTCGTTGAAACGATCAATCCCCTTAATATATGATTTCAGTCTCTGGCCTCGGCCGGCTGTAAGTATTCTTTCTTTCTTTAATAAAAAATGGTACTACCTATTATTGGGATACTTTGGTGGTGTTTGATAGTGGTAAAAATCACTCAGTTTTTACCACAAATTCAATTATAAACAATAAAAAGTTCTCACATGCTATAATAACAATAAAAAAAATTATTATAATATAAAACTCTCACATGCTACAATAAAAGTGGTTCATACCACTCTTTCAAACACCTACTTTGTCATTTCAGAAAAATATATTCCAAACATCAAGAGCTCTTTATTATTATTTTATTCTTAAAATTGCCTATGTTGTTGGAAAAAAAACTATAAACAATATAACACAAGTTAAAATATAAAATTTTTATATTATATTTTTTAAATTTAAATTGATAATTTAAACTATTTTCTTGAGTATTCACTTGAAAAACTTGCAATGGCTTTTACAAAATAACGACAAATTGAAATTTCCCAAGCACGCAAAAACCAACTTACTGCGTGGCATAAAAAAAAGCTTTTTCCTTTCTTTTTTTATTGGGTTTAAAAATTGTTCTATACAAAAATAAAATATAAAATAAAAAGAGTCCACTCGGCGTCGATCATGGAAGTACCCTGCAAGAAAAGCCGTGCCGTGCCTATTATTTTTTTGGCCCAAGGTTCCCTACTTTTACCCTGCAATGGAGGATCCTTTTTCTCTCAACGCGCGCATGGATCAACAAAAATAGTACTACTTCATTGACTTTGCTAATTATATCAAGAACTGTGCATAGGAATGAACGGCATCACGAGTGAAACTAGGCACATTTCAAGAAGCT
>CAMOHE010045928.1:0-21425 GCA_946598075.1 Artocarpus hirsutus | reverse complement strand
AAAGTTGAACAATAAAGCAAAAACGAAATAGAATGTTTTTTATGGGAAGAATGAGTTGAAATACTATAGCATGTAATAGTTTTACAGTAGAGTTTTTTGTTTTATACTGTGAATGGATTGAACCGAGTTTGAAATGGTGTGCCAAAGATGCTGAAAGAGACTGACTCAGCAGTGATAGCAATGTAGGGGTTCAAAAAGTGTTTGCTTCAAGGAATTAAAGAAGTCCCAAGGAACAATGAAGAAAGTGAAAACTGTGTTTTTTTCTTCAAGTTGAAGCATATCATGATGTCTAGCCTGTCCTTGTTTCGTAAAGAAAAGTTGAACTAGGAGGAAAGTGCTTCGTTGAAACGATCAATCCCCTTAATATATGATTTCAGTCTCTGGTCTCGGCCGGCTGTAAGTATTCTTTCTTTCTTTAATAAAAAATGGTACTACGTATTATTGGGATACTTTGCTATTTCAGATAAATATATTCCAAGCATCGAGCTCTTTATTATTATTTTAGTCTTAAAATTGCCTATGTTGTTTGAAAGACAGCTATAAACAACATAAAACAAGTTAAAATATAAAATTTTTATATATTATATTTTTTAAATTTAAATTGATAATTTAAACTATTCTCTTTTAAAATTCAATTGAAAAACTTGCAATAGCTTTTACAAAATAACAACAAATTGAAATATCCCAAACACGCAAAAACCAACTTACTGCGTGGCATAAAAAAAAAGCTTTTTCCTTTCTTTTTTTATTGGGTTTAAAAATTGTTCTATACAAAAATAAAATATAAAATAAAAAGAGTCCACTCGGCGTCAATCATGGAAGTACCCTGCAAGAAAAGCCGTGCCGTGCCTATCATTTTTTTGGCCCAAGGTTCCACACTTCTACCCTGCAATGGAGGATCCTTTTTCTCTCAACGCGCGCATGGATCAACAAAAATAGTACTAATTCATTGACTTTACTAATTATATCAAGAACTGTGCATAGGAATGAACGGCATCACGAGTGAAACTAGGCACATTTCAAGAAGCTAGTCTGCTACGGTCCAACACACGCAATCAAACCCCCCCTTATTTTCACAAGAAACAAATTATTCGACAAAAGAATAGGGAAAAACTGTTTTGAGACGTTAGTGAGGGAGAATTGGCCGTGTACATTCAAAACGTATACATACACACAAATATATACATGACATTTTTTATAGAGAATTTGAGTTCATTAGAGCCCATAATTTAAAAAATAAAATAAAAAAGAAGTGGAGAAAGGTAGGCACACCCACTTTAGATTATGATAAACTGGAGGATAGTGTGATGCCTCAAAAGTATTGAGGGAATTTCCGGACAAGGCTGGGTGTCTGGAGAGTTGGTATGCGCTACACTTTAAAGCAAGTATTTTTTAGTATAAAGCTTTCACATGCACCAATGTGCCATCTAAACTCTAGAGTTAAAAACTCTTCTCCCAAACACCCTATATTTTTTCACCCCTGATCATTTCTGCTGATGATAGCAAGTTTGACAAGGTTTTAACACGATCAGCACAAATAACTTGCAACAACCAATTGGATAAATTGCATGATTAGTATCCACTGTTAATGATGGAAGCCGCAAAATAATAATAATAATATAAAAAAAATGTTTCAAGACTTTCTCAAGCATATTACTAACACATATACGTAATTCCTAAAGGTGACCAATTTTCCGCATTGACCTTGTGTTTGGAAGGAAAAGAGAAAAGAAAAAAGAAAAAAGACTCATGGGGCCATCTGATGTATGTAGTTTAGTAGCCCTGTAACAATACGAATTACAATGACGTTATGGTTAGCCATTAAAAAGCACAATGAACTTAACCAAAAAAAAAATAGCAGTAAATAAAATATTAGCACGGAAAAGTAGAGATTTCAAGAGTACTGACTTTGGCAATAATTTTCGTTCATAGCACAGAATCAAGTTGACTTAACATTTATCAGCTTTAGTTTTGCTTCTCCCGCATCCACTCGACAAAATTGTCCAGGATCAAAGGCCAGGCAAGTTCAGGATCATAATTATCAAGGCCTGGAAAACTTATCTGTTCAACAATAATAATGCATTAGGAATGGCATGGAGAAAAAAAATCCCTCTTCACTGCAAGAAAAATTAAATCATTTTCCTTTCTCAGTTTCATTCAGGTGTCTATAGCGACATGGGATTAGATACAATCTTTATATTTCTAGTATCTCAGCAAGTCAAGTTGGTTGGGTTGACAATTAGGAAGAAGATTGGATTTCTTTGGCATATAGGCGTAAGGATGGTTGGATTGACAATTATCATGGTGCAACCCAGAAGCTGTAAAAAAACCACTACCATAACCTTTTCTTCTGGACAGCCCTGAAAACCACCCAAACCCCCTTGGAAGTGATTTAAAAACTGGAGCCACCTCCAACTCTAAAATCTTTGGGACGCTTTGTGGATCTGGATTATTCACTAGGTTAAGTGTTCCCGAGGAATAGAACCCAAAACATGTGGGATCAAACCACGAGCCTGACCACTTGGCTTTACCAATTTGCTTACCATTACTAAAATATTAACAACAATTTACACTGAGGCGGAAATTAGATCTTAGAGTTGCACGTGCCGCCAGCTGCAGATTGCTAGTGTTAAATGGGAGATAAGTTGAAAGATATGAAGAGACAAAGAAAAGAAAAGAATAACTGTATGAATAACCTCATTGCAAAACCGGTAAAAGCCCATCCACTGATCCATGTTTATGACTTTGTAATCGTTCTGCGTCTGCATTCATAAAATTAAGCAACAAAGACTGCATAATAATTGCCCCATTTCCAAAGAAAAATAAAATCATATACTTCGCAGCTTAAATTGATAGGAAAAGCTTTGCTCACAAGTCTCAACTATAGTTGGATACATGGGGGTTTTTCTTATCTGATCTTCAAAAGAGTAGCATACACGAGCAGCAGTTGTAAACTAAGCGAAACACAATACAATGCAGCCACTCACCTTTAAATACTCAATAAATGAGTCAACCTGGCCACGAAATTCCGACCCCAGAACAATATTCAGTAGTTCGCATATGCTCTCTATATCTATGCTCTTCTGCTTCTCCTCTGGCAAAATAAATTACAGAAGGTTAAATAGGCATGCATAAAAATTTTCAAAACAAAGAAAAGGAATAACATAAACCATTACCTGTTAAACAATATCGAAATGCGTAGGAATAGAAATCCACAAAGTTCAATGGCCTCCTGACCTTTTAATATCAAAAAATAAGAAATGAAAAGAATCAGTATTCTAATGACCTTCTATCAAGTGTATGTAATGAGCACACCAAATAAAGCGAGTGATAAAAAAAAACAAAAACAAAAAAGGGTCAAAGATTTAACCTCTTTCTCGAGCTCTGGAAGTGCTTTCTTTAATTTATTCACAGTGTCAGCCCTTAATGCTTTGAGGCCTCTTCGCCACTCTTCCTATCAAAGACAAGATTAGTTGTGTCATGCAACACACATGAGAGAAAATCTAAGACAAACAAAAACTATGGAAAACAATGCTAGTGATGTAAATTTGCTGGATACATGAACTCTTTGAAAAGTACGATATAGAATGGCAGAACTACGCCAATAAAAAAAACTTATTAATTCAAATTTCAAATTTCGGAAAAAAAAAAAAAAAGAGTGTCAACGTGGAAATAATATCACTTACCAGTGTAAAATATCCCTGTTTCTCACCCCTCATTTTCCTGGAATAAGCAGTCCATTGGATCTTAAGCCAAGGTTTAAACATAAAGAAGTGAAGTTACCAAATGAATTCAATTATTAGTTACCATGCGAGCATCAAGATCCTCACATCAGTATGATCCACCTCCAAGTCTGAACAAAGAGCTTCAATTCCTTCCGGACTGCGCAAGAAGCAGTCAATAAGTCTTAAAACTATGAGCACATTCCGTAAAGTGTAATTGGATTTCAGCTCGGTATTTAGATGGGATTTGCATAGTCATAACCAAGGTTGAAACAGATTGAGAAGGTTTCTATCTATCTATCTATTTGTATAATTATTATTATTATTTTTTTTTAACTTAGAGTTGGGGAATTTAAATTTTAGGCCTCAACATTGGAGGTCGGTGCAGATTTCCGGCTAGGCTCGACCTGACTTATTTACACAAACGAATTGATTAAGTATAGAATTGGATTAAAGCTATTGCATACAAATTAACATAAAGGATAAGAGTATCTTCTCTAAGATTTCATCAACAGAGACACAGTTAGAGATCTCTTCTGCAAGTACTATATATAAGTGGAATCACCGTTATTGACAGCAAAATAATAATTTGCCAATCTAACAGGATCCCAAGTGCAGATTCAGAATGTATTATGGAAAAGTAAACCTAGAACTTACTCAATCATCCCGGAAGACCCATTAGCATATGAAAAGAATAAGTTATCAATCCGTTCAAGCTCTTTTGTAGAGGATTTACAGGAGGCTGAAATATGACCCAAAAAATTATTAGATTCCAAGGAATGTTAAACGAATCACAGCTTGTTTTTTTTTTCTTTAATATATATATACACACACACACACGCATGCATATTGACATATACAGACCCACACGTTTACTGATCAATAAAGTACCTTACTTGAAAATAAAAATCAAGCAAAAAAGAACAGATCAAACACTTGTAATTTAACCCCAAAAAAAAAAACAGATCTTGCTTGCTTAAAAATAAAAATAAAAAAGAGCTTCGCATGTACGAAAATTGACCAGTAAATCGACCAAGCTCTTTTCCGATCCTCGATAATGCATCATCCTTCTGATAATTCAACGAATTCCCGAAGTTTCGATTTTTCTTTCCTTTTTTTTTCCAAAAAAATAAAATAAACTTTTTGGTAAACAAGAGTTAATGCAAATGACGATGATAAAAGTGGTAAAATTGGAGGAAGATTAGGGCAAATTGAAGAAAGAAGAAGAGGAAGAGAGGAAGATCGGAGCTGGTACCGGAGCGGAAGAGATCCGCCGCAGAAGAATTGACGGAGCTTGTTGGGTTGGGTTGACCCGTTTTTCTCAACCCGGACCGCTTCATCTTCTTCACCAACACACCAAGCAAGAATAAAACCGAACCAAGGTAGAGCGAGCAAGCTATGGAAGGATAGAGCTTCGTTGCTTCTGACCGAGCAGCGCCCCAATTTTCTAGAGAGAGGAAATCTTGCGGAGACCAGAGAGAGAAAGTGATGACGTGGTGTTTGTAGTTTTGTAGGTTTTGGGGGGTGCGTAGTACGCTCCTCTCTCTCTTCTTTCCCCTTTCTTTAATTTAAACTGTTCGGGTGGGCGGCGTACGGTAGCACTAGGAAAAAGGGTGGCTCTGAATTATATCGTCGAGTTTTTTTTTTTTTTTTAAATCTCTCTCTCTCTCTCTATCTCGCTGTGTCCCAAGTTAGATCCGTGTGGGGATAATATAAAGCCTTTTCACTGTATTCGCACCTTATTCTCTCTCTCTCTTTCCCTCTTTTCTTTTTTCCAAAATAACCATTTTACTTTTTAATATTATTTTTTGGTGCCGAAATTTCGAGTTAATTTTGATTTAACTTTCAAAATGTTCCCGGACAACTTCACAATCTCTCAAGCTATTCTAAATTGGAGGAGTGTTTAGAGGTGTGATTAGGACTATTTTTATGGTTTAAAGGACTAAAACATGCAAAAGTTTATACAAAAATAATTTTTTTTTTACTATAACATGTGAGAGTTTTACACTATTTAATAACTATTTTTATAGTTTTAATCATGATTGTCAAATACCCTATAAGTCGTTTATTTATTAAATTGTTAAACTTCAACCAAAAAAAAGATATATACATAACTATGCACGGATTAATGAGAATTACTTTTGTAATTTTACACGTTCGGATACGATTGTTAAAAAGATTAAGCCTTTTTCAATTGTGATTTTAATGGTGGGATGGGCGAAAATAATAATTTAAGACAATTTAGTAGATCAAGCGTCATTATGTGATGTTTTAAAAGTGGAGAATTAAAATAAGATTTGGTACATAGTTTGGGAATTATAAATAAGCCCAATTATAATTTTAAGCTAGAATAATTTGGTAGGATTCAATTTCAAAGGAAAGGAAAAAATAGCACGCACTATTTTCTTATTAAAATAGAGAGAAAGCTGTCAAGAACAAAATTACCGTTTAATTATTAAAAAATATTTTAATGCTGTTTTCTTGTGTGTGTTTTTAAACGTTAAAAATTTAAACTTTTGCCAAATTTTGTCAATCAAATCCCTCAATAATAATTAAAGAAAAACGTCTCATTGTCGCTGTACAGAATTGATGTACAAGCAATTCAATACTCACTTAGAAATTAAGGTAATTTTAACATAAGAATATATATATATATTTTTTTTTGAATCTAGGAGTTGGATATTCAAACTCTATAAGGTAAAATTAGCATAAATCTAGTAGTCAAAGGTAAAATTAAAATACAAAAAGACATAAGTAATTTAGAATTATCTATTGTTAAGTACTGGCACAGACGTGTACATGGTCAAGTGAGGCATAAGTTAATTTTCTGATGCAGTGTGGACTTCCATTAAATTAGCGTTTTAAGTTGTTTGCTTATTTATTTATTTCTTTTTTAAGAGATAAAAATATTTTCAAATTTTTTTTTGGTGGTGGTAATCCACACTCTTTGGTTTCCAGAGCCCATCACGAGAGGCATAAACCTTTATATAAAAGACCCCTCAACTCTTATGGGGTTTATCCGACTAGTACGGAGCCGACCTATAGAGAGATTATAAAACGACAAAAGTCTCTCAACACTAGCAACTGCATTCACAAGGTTAGTTTCTATTACTATTTGGTCACCATATATAATTGATGGAATTTTTATTAATAAAATTAGATTTGCCATATACAATTGATGAATTTTTTATTAATAAAATTAGAGTATTTATTGTTCTTAGTTTTAATTTTCTCAGCATTTTTTGGAGCAACGAGTGGTTAATGTCTACTCTTCCGGTTTTCTAATCAAATCAACATATATTAACTATTTATCTTCTATTTTTATGTTTTGTTACGCTTCAACCACATCAATTTTCTCAATCTAGTGAGGTTAAAATGAAAGAATTTTAAAAAGGCCTTTTTAAGTTAAAAAAATTTGAAAGCTTGATAGAAGTTTGTTCAACGCTTAATTTAGCGGTAAAATTTTCCAACCCCGTCTATTTTCTAATTTTTCTGTCTTAAACTTGCTATACAATTTGAGCGTATTCATAGTTTATACAAGCAGCAATAAACATAATACTAATACTAATTGATATTCTATATCCCTTTTAACATTTTTTTTTTTGTGGGTAATGAGAAACTATCTCCCTTTTAACTTGACACTTGTCATCGTCATCTTCAGTTATTTTAAAAAAAAAAAATGCAAGCGGCAACAAATTCTAAATTATAATGTCTAACTTGAGAGAATCAGCTTGGCCATTTTCTCTACTTTAGCTAAACTCATTAGGCAACAAATGTACAAGAGCTCTGGATCACCTGTGTCCTTCGGTACTCTCCTTTCTCAACGTCTCCCCAATAAAGGCGTGAAAACACTCCATTATTGAGAAACAAAACCAAGTTAAATTGCAGGATATGAAGGTCCTTCCAAATACAGACAGCTTCTACATCATAAAATCAAAACTGGAAGAGCTGAAGATGAATTGGGGGGAATTGAAAAAGTGTGAAAAAACACTTCCAAGACCAAGCAAAGTAAAAAAAAAAAAAAAAAAAAACACTACCAAGACCAAGCAAAGGTAATTGGTATTAGTACTGCCAATACCATGGATGGGTCTTCTATCATTTTTTCCTAGGTAGCCACCTCCGAAAGATAGCATGTAAAAAGGGAAACTGCATCTTGCAGATGACTTGAGCGGAGTTCGTTGGGAATTGGAGCGCTAGAGACTGTGTCGAAGCAACTCAACTGCACATCACGGGTGGAGCCCTCCCCAAGATCAGATAATAGCAAACCGCTTGTCTCCTCTGCCATCTTTGAATACGCTACCCTGCAACTCAAATTGAACAACCCCCATGTAAGCACAAACTTCAAGATTTTCGTGATGGAACATCTCAAAAATATTCAGAGCTATAAGAAAAACGTTCAGCTTTGCACTCTCCCTAGTTCCAGCAAAATTGTGCCACAATGTTTTTTTTTTTTTTTTCATCAGATGTTGATATTTCCTACTCCATAGTACACTACGTTCTACAATAAGGTGCAAAACTGATGAAACTTATGAGGTTTGAAGCTGTGTAAATATGTGCGCATAAAAGTTCCATCACATTTGTGAATACCAATGGCAGAAGGATAACATACCTGGCTTCAACTGGCAGTCTACCACCCCAAACTGCCAACGACTCGTTTAATTGACTAATGAAGTTTCTACAAGCAGCATTTTTGCTCTCAAGAGAATCCTGCAAAGATATTTCACACCATCAATGCTAGTTAGGAAAAGCAAGCAAATGATCGAGTATCCATTTTGGGAAAATTCAAGATTAAGGAGCGAGCTTTCACCCTCTTTTACATTTAAAAAACACCACAAAATGCAATGTCGCTTGTATATCCTTCTCACTAATAGGCTTTAAGAAAATTTATCATCACACTTTATGCTCACAGTTCATATTGTCAACTTCCTGATAGGGGCAAAATGATTCTTTGCCCGAGTCCATTTAGCTTTATGTCGTCCACTCTGTATGTTGATCTCTGACATCATTTAACCAACAATTTACTATACCACATGCCAATAAACATGCAAGGGCAGGGAGTTATCTTACCAGTTCAGCCATCGTATCACTATCTTCAAGCAGTGAACTTCTCAGAAAATAGAATGAAATGTAAATTCCAGCCCCCAAGTTCCACTTGTCAATTTCTGACTTGTGGTCTTCCATTGAAGTTGCAAGCTTCCATATTTCTGAGTGTTTGCCTATATTAAAACAAAGCACAATAAATATATCAGAAACTTTTACAGATTGGTTATATATCATACCAGGTCCTTTAAGAGTCATCTAAAAGGAAGTTGTTTGCTCTTTCTGCAAGCAAAAGATAAGCTGCTAATATCGTTTAAAATCAGCAACTATGTCCCTCCATCTTGCAGAAAGGTTGGGAAAAATGCAAGTTTTTGGGAAATTTCTGAATCTAATTCATGAAAATATCTTACTTTTTGTATAAAAGGGGCAAAAAGAGTCTGCTATATCATGCTTACACACTAACTTATGCTAAAACAAAATAACTTACCACAACATAAACACTCACACACATGTGCGTGCATGTGCGCGTGTGCACGCGTGTGTGTGTGTATTGAGAATGGAGCTCAGTACAGCCCATTAGCATTATTTGAACTCAGCATAAAAGATTTTACCTGACAAGAACAGTGTAGGTGCAACTGAGGTTATGAAAATGGTATGAGCTTTTTGCCAATGGGCACATTCAAGGAAGTGTTCAAGGGCTTTTGAGTGATTCCCAACATAATTGTAATAAATTGCCTGCAAGTCATAAAACAAAGTGATTCAGTCAGCAGAAAGAGGTTGCCAAGACCGGAGTAAGTTATCTGACTAATCATTTTAACCGGTTCAACCATTTTTGTATGCAATTTAAAGTGTACAGCATCAGTCATCCATTGGAGAAGACCAAGAAAATGAGCTTTCAACTTTCAAAAAGGCATCAAACGTCGTCCCATCTTGAACTAAAGAAGGAACTCAAACTAAAGCTACAAGACTGTCATTAAAGATTACAAGTAGGCATGATTTATATGAAGAAGAAACCAAAGGAAAGGGAAGGAAAAGAATAAAAGAACGACCAGTAGTAGCATACCATTGCTTCATGAAGCCATTCAACTGGAACACCTAAATTCTCAATAAATTGGCGTTGACTTTCTTGAGAACTCCAAGATTCGCAATACTGGAGCAAGATCTCCCTAATGAGATTGACCTGAAGATATGGAAAGTCTTCGCGATAAGGCATATGGAGAACCACATAGATGGCCCAATGGCATTGGCCCAAGCACAATAGTTGAGAAACAAGTCCCACGTCAAGAACATGAAGATCATCAGAACTGATAGCACCTATTCCTTCCAGTATGGCTCGTTGATGCCAAATCATGTGGTAATCAAGTGGATCATGTGTTGAAGAGAAGGCACTGAACATATTCTTCAAGAATCCAGATTCACTTTCTTCACTTGCATGAAGAAGCATAAGATAGTATGAGATGTCATAACGCTCCTTTGTTCTCCAATTTATAGCCTCCTGTTCAAATCCTTCATCGACGTAACCAGGAACAGGACATGGAGCGCTTCCATCTTCAAGAAGATTTTGATAAGCGCGGAAAATAGTGGACAATGAAGCTTGAGGAGGCAGATTATACCACATCAATAGGCCTAGGAACCTCTTCCAGTCAATATCAAGATCATATGAAGCCCCATGAATGTTGCCAGCAAGCAACTCATAAAGTCTTATCCTCTCCTTCTCCAGAAAACTAAAATCTAGCCCATTAATTTTCCATAGATCAAGCTGCTTTGCAACATCAGAACGATTCACCATGGACCCACCAGCCTGACTCAATAGACAAGCAAGTCTTACGTCGCTCTTAGAAATAGCCAATTCCACAGCTGAATCCAACTGTCGCCCAGTCAGGAGAAAAAATATATGTTGAAGATAACTGGTCTCATTCAGGGAGCTTATATCATCTTGTACACGACCGCAAACACTTTCTTGCAGCCAATAGCTAAACTCTGCCCTCCGGATAAGAGGGAGTGCTTCAGGATCAGCTTCAGGAGAAGCTTCCTTCACGTCCTGCATCATGTCCTCCTCATTGCCTGCATCTGAAGATCTCAATTGTCCACTGTTTTCCCTATCAGAAAAGAGGACCCTTATTAATTCCCAGACCATTATTTGGTGCATCAAACTGGAGCGGGCAGAGGGGGATAAGCCAGGTACTTCCAGCTGCTTCTGAATAATATCTGCATAGCTCCTACAAATCTCTGAAAGCTGTAAGCGATTAGAGACAAGTTTTCGAAGCTTGAGTTTAAAGGAACCGAATTCAACTTCCTTTGTTTCATGATTTATCTCTTTGTGGAGATTCAATAGAGAATCAAACGAAAAATCGACAAGTTCCTCGCTTTTTCTGTTATTTTCATCTCTAGCCGTTTTGTCGATGGCAACCTTCTCTAAATGTATGACAGAAGATAAAACCTTCCGAGACTCACTAACCCCCACAGGTTTACCAGCATGAATGAGGGTTCCATTTGGACCCCATGCGACTCCAAATGACCTGCCCATGAACAAACCTGCATCAACTAAGCAGTGAGAATGGCTTCCGGTCACTGGTGTTTTATGCTTCATGTCCAGCTCAAAACCTTCTGGCTTTAACTTCTTGAAAGGAGGGGTCTTATTTTGTTGGGACAACAAAATGGTTCCACGAGTGTTTGAGTCAAAACTACCATGTTTGTACTCAAGCAATGCCAGTGGGGTTTTCCGGACAATCGGTGGACTTGATCTATGGTTCATTGGTGTCAAATTCTGCAAAGTTAGCCTGACAGATTCTTCACCAAAGGATGATTTTTGCCGAGCATGCATGTGATTGAAGTCTTCCACATCCTCTTCCTCATCCTGGAACATCAACATTCTCATTTCATTCATCTTTATGGGGTCAAGACCAAGGTGAGCAGGGAGAGAGTGAGAAAGCAAACTCCCAGAATGATCCAATTGGGCTTCTTCATCGACATCCAAGACTTCATCACCATTCAACTCCGTAAGTTCTTGAGCTGCAGGAGCATCGTCCATTATGATATCCTCCTCATCATCTTCGCTTAATCCAAACCTACTGAAATGGTGAACCAAGAATTTCCATTCACCATTTTTCAGGTCAAATGAGATGAACTGAGTGCCCTGCTTCTCCGTGCTCTGTCTTAATTTATCCACAACTATTTCCTTCCCACCATCTCCAACATTTGCAGATATGAATCTTAGAACCAGAGTTACTTCAGCAGTCTTGTTAAGGCCTTGACCAACCGACGGCTTGGCACTCTCATGTTCATAAACAACTATCTCGTGCCTATGAAACATCACGATGTTGTCTAGATCCAGCCATCTAACATCAGTTTCTCCAATGTACTTGACAGACCCATAACCATATCTTCCAATTGTGAAATCCGGAACTCGACTACAATAACCAGGATCCATCAATTCCCTCTGGACCAACTCATCAAAGCATGGTTCCATGTAATATTCGGGCTTAAGTAGAGTGGGTAAAGAAGCCTCAATTTCTCTCAGAATCTCACTTGAAGAAGAATTTAAGTTCATGGAAATCCTTCTCTTTTTCCATTGATGTAAATCACTTCGTGGGTTAGAAATTTCAGCAGCAAAATCCATGGCACGAGTAGAACTAATCGATATATCACTTCTCATACATTCAGCTTCACCCGAAGTACCTAGAAAAATTAAAAATAACTAATAATAATTATAAGGAAAATGAAATAGAAATGATGAGAAAATAGCAGATTTGCAATTAGGTAAAAATGCAAGTAATAAAACCTAGAAACCGAGAAATCTACAAGTAAATCCAACCCCATTTGCACATAAAGAGCAAAAAAATAGTTCTTATGTACCAATACGATTAACACTTCATATATTGGATAGTTAAAGGTCCAAATTTTAACGTATCAATTTCGCTCTTCCTTTGTTTCTCAGAAACCAAACAAACAAACAAAAAGGGACGAAAAGGGTACACAAGTTGTCTCGTCCTACTAGACCGGTTTCCGACCCCCAAATTTCAGAACAAAATCAGATCAAACTTTCATATCTTTTTTCCCTTTCGCTTTCCGAGAAACCAAACAGAATCATTGAAAACGGAAAATAGAAGGAGCTTGGAAAATTACCGGAGACTGGAAGCAGAGAAGACGCCATGGTCATCGGAGGAGGAGCGGAGTGAAGTGGAAATAAGGGGTTCAGGGTTTTAGTTGGGACAGGTTTACCGGTAGTTCCGGTTATGGGTTAATGAGATTTTGAGTGATTGAAGAAGAAATTAACATTCTGAAAGGGCCGCGTGCGAGCTTTACCAGTTTGTTGGAGAGAAACCATCAAATGTTTCTCATATTTGCGCTTATCTCGCCCACCCAAGCGAGGAAAATTAAAAATAAAAAAAAGTTAAGGGATTCGGGGGTACTCTTTCTAAGTTTTTTTTAAACGTTTATTTGTTTCAAAAATATTTTAGATTTTTTAAACTTAAATTCAGATTCGAGTATTAAAAATCTTTTATATACATATTTATTTTTTTTAAATCTAAATCCTTTTAATATCAAAAATTTAAATTTTTAAAGTTTTAACTCTCTCTAAACTTTATCATGTGATGGGTACCTTAGATGGAACCACATTCTCTTGAAAACTCAAGTATCATTACACCCTACTTTATGCCATTTAACCCAATGATCATTGGCGTTAAAATGTTTTCAACAAACTTTCTTTTGTTAGATTTTCGTATTCTTTTGTCGCGTGATTTTTATAGTAAACTTGTAGCTAATAGCCTGGTTTTAAACTTTTATAATGGTAAATAATATATATCCTATAATTATCAATCAATATCATTTTTATTAAGTACATAGGTGAGTAAATATAGACTTCGTTGGCAGATACCGTTAGAACTACTCGTAGTAAAAAGTAAAATGAAGCTACAGTATAAAGTTTTAAACAGTTATAATATTTTAAATTAATATTAGCTTTAACCAAAGGTTTCAAGCGCTCTCTCAAATAAAATAAATAGACATTTTAGTTAAATTTATTTATAATATATATATATATACACACACACAATGAAGGATTTTATTAAAGTAAATTTAGTCAATTTCGAATGATATACCAAATTTGATCATGAATTATTCCTAAATTTATATAGTAATTTTTAGTTATTTTAAATTTTGTGATGGACTAATTCTGGGGAATTTACCTATTTCTTTCTTTTTTATATGGTGGGATGCAAATAAACGCGTAAATCCTCATGCTAAATGTTTTATTTAAAACCCAAGCAACTGATCTATTTTGTTTGCAGAATTACGAGCTAGAATCCCAAAAACCAGTTAGTGCACGTTTCAGACTTACATAAATAATTTTTTATTTTAAGTTTTTTTATAATTCTCAAATGGGTGAAGATCCTTATAAGTTAAAAAGAAAATTACATATTATACCATATTTTTAACACTCACGTTTATTTATACCATATTTAAAAAAAATTATGTTAATCTGCCATTCATATTAAAAAGGAAGTTATCCCTTAAATAAAAATTAATAAAAAGTAAACTTTAAAAAATAATATTTATAAAAATTGCCTGGCAGTCAATACCCCATTCATATTCATAACGGGAGAAAGTATTGGGAAACTTGTACAGCAAATATGTGAAAAAAAACACTTTAATTAAACAAGTACGACAGCAGCAATAGCTATGAAGACTTTTATGAGCACTTTCTCCGCTCTTTCATCGTCAGGAAAGTCGAACAACAATAGCCTTCAACAAATCTAGACGCAACTTCTCAGACGTGGTTTTCATATGAAATTTTGCCAATTTAGATACTAGGAAACGCCAAACCCACCTTCCCGGAAAACCAACAGAAATTTGTCCTTAAAACCCCAAAAAAAAAAAAAAAAAAAAAAAGCATTCTTATATTCTCGTTGTAGATATACTTATGACATATTCCAAATAAACTCCTTGCCAATTGCTATATCACAAGCTTGGAACCAAGACAACTTTCCTTCAAGATCTCCAAAATGTTCTCTTTGTCATATTTGTCCCCGTCGATCTTTTTTGTGTTCTTACTCATCCTTTCCACAATGACCGTGCAATTCTCTCAAGTTAGTGCAGGTTAGTTTTCTCCCTCATAATTCTATCACAGTCATTGCTTGCCAAGGCATTGTACCTTTGGTTCTTTTGAGTACAACGTTACATATAGTAGTTTCAACTATTACAATAAAAAGTTCTAACATGTTACAGTAAAATCGTTATATCTTTTTGTTAATTACGTCATCAAATACACTCAAAGTTCTAGTCTAATGGGACGTTTGAAAGAGTAGTTTAAACCATCAGTTTAGATCTGAGACTATAACATATGAAAGTTTTATACTATAGTATGTTAGAGCTTTATACTGTTTACAGTTCAAACCATTGGTTTAAACTACTCTTTCAAACACCCTTTTAAATATCAATTGAGTGCTGATTTGATGTCGTTTTATTTTGTAGCTCGGGGGCTGTTGACAGTAAATCTTAGTCCACCCCCTCCACCAGCTAGAGCTAAACAGCTGATTTTTGCGGTTTTATGACCACTAAAACATTGAAAAGAGTTAATATAGATGCCTGTCCCAGAAGTCCTAATCTGCTCTTACAATTCCTCAACGCCATATATTCAAGGGAGATCCTAGTAGCGCTTGAGTAAACAGAGGTCAGTGTATGATTTAATTATTTGCTTTCTTAATATTCTTGCTTTGGACAGAATCACTGATTATCACCGTCATTTGCCATTATCTAAAAAATTTCACGTGAGATTCATTTTAACATGAATATTAGCCGCGATTAGGTAGAATATTGAGAGAATTCGTTGTAAACCTTCTGTTTATACTAAATAAGACTTCAAATTCTAGCAACAATGATTATTCATATTACTGATCGTATTTGTGTCGGATTGAAATACTCTTAATCTTATTCTTCTATCAACCTGATCACAATCTCTGACACAATTTTTTTTTCCCTGAAAATCCTTATACTAGCCCAACATGTCCTAATACTAGCTCAACATGCTTCTTAGACACAATCACTGACACAATTTTTTTTTTTTTTTTTTTTAAAAAAAAGAAATCCTTATACCAACCCAACATGCTTCTTGGACGGGTTCACACGACATAATTCACATATGCCCTGTTACAAGAAATAAAGTCATGAACTTAAACAGATTTGTTTACCAAAGTTAAACTTGTGTCTTTTTTTCAGGACGAAACATGTATATGGTTGGAGAATTGTTTGTGCTGCTTTAGTTTACAAGACGCTAAGATCAGCAAATTCAGGCTCTTTGTGGCCAAAAAAAGTAAAGATTGAAGAGAGATGATCCAGAGTTTTCAAGCGATGAAACAGTCCTTGTAGTTCTTGGTTTAACATAATAAATTGTGGGGGATTTGTGCTTTGTGATTTTGGTGTTAAAGTCCATTCTCTGAAACTGAAGCACCATCAAAACGTAAAGGAAATGTAGATGGAGATTGTGATTGTTCTGTCGTTTCTCTTACTTGAACAGTCCAAATTAGGAGGCAATACGGCAATGATTATCAGAAACGAGGGATCAATATTTTTGTAATATTACGACCTAGTCAATAATGACTTTTGTGCGTCACAAATATTAACAGTAATTCACTTTAATTTATTTTACTTTTAATTTAAAAATTTGCTTAATTTTTAGGGATTTGGTAGTTTTGGATGAATTATCCGATTTTTGTAATTATAATTTTTATACATGCTCTAGAAAAAAAATACAGCATACGGTGACGGAGGCAAAAAAAAATTTTCAGAAAAACATAGTACAACAACAATTTTGAACTAAGATAACCACGAAATGTGTGTACATATATTTTTAATTTTGTCCCTTCTTTGGCCTTTATTTTATCTCTTTAGTTCTTTTTTTTTTAATAAATTAAGTATATTATAAAATTTAATTCATTTTTTAAAAACTTAAAGTCCCCAAAATTATAAACTTTTGTGGTATTATAAATAGTTTTTTATTTATCCATGATTTTAAATTTAAAATATAAGTATATTTAAATGCAAAAAATTGGTATATAATTATAATATTTTTAGAAATTCTACTTCCACAAGCATATTTTAATGGAAAAATTAGTGAAAAATTTTTTTAGGGGAGCAAAATTAAACGACCTATTCTTATTGAATGTTGTAATTTGAAATTTAATATTTCGTTTTAGAAATTAAGTAGGAAATTTGATTTTGTTGTATTTGTTTGTTCTTGAGTTTCTATGCGAAAATTTTGTTTTTCTTTTTTTAATCTTAAATGTTGTATTTGATTACTAATTTTATCAAGATTTTTAGAATTGTTGATGTGATTTTTTTTTAGGGCAGAATACTCCCAAAAAAAAATCAACAATAAGCTGATTTTACACCACAACCAAGAGCAGTTCGTGTAAACAATCAAACCCATGACAGCAATCAAACCACAGAACTGTCAACATCCATAATAGCAATCAAACCCACTTCTTAAAAGCAAAAAATAAAATCAAAGACTATTAAACCAATTCACAACACAGTTTCTTTTTTATTTTTTTAATCGAACTGATCTTCTTCTTCTCCTCGGAGTCTTGAGGTCCCTTGTCTTCCAACAGCATCTATGGCTTCTTTGAACTGGGTTCTTCCATTTGGGTTCTTAGATTTCTGGGCTCCGAGGTGAGAAAATGAGAGCCACCGATGGAATTTCACATCCCCTAGAGGATAGGAATTTGAAAAAACCAGTTCGGAATCCAATTGTAGAGAAGAAGATCGAGAAGGCGGTGCAGTGGTCCCGTTCCTTTTTCTTTCTCTCGATTTTTAGTTTTTGTTTTTCAGCTTCGTCCTTAATTTTTTCTCATGCATTCCTTTTACTTTGATTTTTGTTGAATTAATTTTTGGTCCATTTAAGTTTATAATCAGGTGTGCGAGGTTTCATGCTCATTTGGAATGCCTTCTTATTTTTGTACCGTTCGATTTGATCCGACGGTTTTTGATCTTGCTCCACCGGTGGAGACAACTAGCGCCTCCCACCATAGACCTCCCGATTTTATTATTGTTATTGTCAAGTATGATTGAGGTTTCTCCTTTTTTTTCTTGTTCTTTTAAAATCGCGCTTAAGAAACAAGAAGCGTGGTTCTGACGCTACGCGGGCGGGGCAAGCGCGTAATTTTCGCTTCATTTTGAAAATTAAACAAATAAGGCTCATGTAATATGTATGAGAAAAACCTTTTTATTATTTGCAGAATAGACTCAAAAATTAATTTTATCATCTAGAATGTTAAAATTTTTTAAAATTCTGTCCAATTGATCACTAGTAAATGTTAATTGATTGACGACAATTATGATCCTAAAATGTGAAGATTAAAAAGTTCATGCTCAAATTTTATAATCAACATAAAATTTTAGTTGTATTTGTGCAAAACATCGTTAGATTTTTTTTTCAATTAATTGACGTTACTAGCTATTGGCCTACAATTACAATTAATTTTTTGATTTAGAATCCTACTTGTCAAGATTGATAGTTTAGAAATAAGAGAAAATTACATATTATGCCACACTTTTTTAAAAATATGTTATTCATGTATCACTTAAAAAGTTTTGCTACAACACCATTTAGACTACTTTTTTTTAATGATTAGTATGAGTTATTTAAATCTTTTTTTTCAAGCGAATTAAATAGACAAACCCTAACATTCTTTCAACTTTCTCTTCCTCTTTTTCTCTTATCTATCGTAATATTTTTTAGTGTTGTTAAAAATTTAAAATATGTGTGATTTATAAAAGGTAAGTTTCAAATGATGCAGTTATGAAAATTTCCTTAGAATAAAGTTGAGAGTTATTGTGGGCTCGTTAGGTCTGCAAAATAAGATAATATTGGATCGAATAGTAGATGATTGCATTGGGATGTATAGGAAAGGATAAGATTAAATTTTAGTTAATCTAATCCTACATTTAGTGTTGTGTTATTAGGATAAGGTTTTTTTTTTTTTTTTGCAAAAAAATTCAAAAATTAGAGTCAAATTGAAATTTTTCAATTGAAGGGGATAAATATAATTTATAAAATTTGTCATATTAAAATTATATTTTAACCCATTAATTTTTGATAAATTATAATTTAACCCTAAATTTTATAATTTTTTACAAACTAGTCCTTAAAATTTTTCAAATGTACAAATGTAGCGTTTAATCTTATGCTGTAGCAAGGAATAGCTTCATTCCCTTCAAAAGAATCTAAACATAGACAGAATAAAAGGTAATCCAATCTAGTCTTTTAAAACATTTAACCAAACTAAATTTTAATCAAATTTAATCTCGCAAATTCCATCCATCAAACAGGCTCTATGTATGTATAAAGCCCACAATTACAATAATGAATTTTAAAGGTCAATTTGAGATATATTGTTTTTATGGCATTGGTTTTTAATCTTACCATTGTTATGAAAAAGTTTGAAACATACTCCTTCGAAAGAGTATAAAAACGTAATTGATTATAAATATTTTGGGTTAGAGTTAAACAAACAGTATAATCTAAGGAAATTTTGACCTTTTTGACAGAAAGAAATGGCATTAATTAAAAGAAAAAGAACAAAATAATGATAGTAAAAAATGGTAATACCGCCTACTTTATTTGAATTTTTAAACTTAGAATCCTATTTACTAAAAATAAAAATTTGGGGTTGAAATCGTCAAATACAAATAAATTCAAGGGCTCATGCACAAATGAAAATACAAAAACGCTGGCTCATACCCCATAGCGTGGTCATAACGCCACGCTGGTTACACTATAGCCGGGCCTATCGCTGTCTATAAATATGTCAAAAGTCTCTCTCTCTTTCCGTCGCGTTATATGCAATAACCTCCATTATTCTTTCAAAAATCCAAACTTGAGAAGCAGTCCTGTCGTTTTCCCTCTCTTTCTGCACAGTAAACATGGGCGTGGCTTTCTATCTTGGAGATCAGGCCAGCCACAACAGGCCCAACCCCAACAAGTCCTGCAAGGTAACTTTAATGGCATTAGGTGGTTGCTGTCGTTTTATGTTTTTCTGTCGTTTTTTTCTTCATCGTCTTTGTATTCGACGTGAATTCTGGTGGGATTTGATTGTGGCCTCTATTCTTTTTCTTTTTTTAATTGTTGTGTCGTTTTGCAAGACTCCAATCTTCAGTCAATAATGTTTGTTTCCTTCTTTATGTCGTTTTTTAGTTGACTTCCTTCGTTGTGGTGTCTCCTTTTTTTGTCCTTTTCATTGCTGTGTTGTTTTAGTCATTTTGAATCTCCAATGTTCTTTTTTTCTTTTTTTCTTTTTCTTTTCCTGCTTTCGTTTTCCAGTTGATGTTGTTCGTTTATTGCGGTAAATGGTGGTTCACTCGTTCTTTGGTTGGTGTCGTTTACATACTCTTTTTGGTCGTTTCTCCACTTGTTTTTTGTTTATATTTCCTTTTGGGGTTTATATTTCCTTTCGGAAAATACTCAATGTACCTCTTGTTTTTTTTTTTTTGTGCTCAAATACTTTTTTGTTCCTCCTATTATGTAAATACACAAAATATCCCTGTTTTTTGTGAAATCATACTCAAAGTCTCAAAATACCTCCTAAAACAATTACATTTTTTGAAAATTTCAATATTATTTTTCTTAATTTATATTAAATGCAATGTTAAGTATGGCTTGACTAAAAAAATTAAATAAAAAGAAATTTAAGATGTTAAAATAAATAATTGTAATTAAGCAAAAACTTCAAACATTTTTAGAGTTTTTAATTTTTAAGATTGATAAATAGTTTTTCGGTTCAATAATGTTTTAAATTATATGTAATAAAAGTTGGGAAGGATAATCTTGATTTTTTAAAAAAAGTTGAATTCTGTTAAGTGTATTTTGAGTATAATTTTAAAAATATAGGGAGGTTTTTGGGTATTTATATAATATAATGTGTAATGTAATATGGTGTTTGTGAGAAGAATAGTATAATATAATTATGTGTTTGGATTATCTATAATATAATGAGATGTTTGGGAGAAGAGTTAAAATTGTGTAATTAGAACTTTGCGTGAGAGCTTTACATTTACGGTTAAAAACTGTATCGTTAGAACCACACCTTCACTCCTCCAAACCTCCAAACACCCAACAAGAATGAAAACGTTGGTGACTAGGCAAAAGACAGGAGGTATTCGGTATTTTTCTTTATTTTTAGTGTAATGTCGTTTCTTGTCCTTTTTGGCTGATGTCTTTTTCAATAATTGCTGTCGTTTTCACTTGGAGTTCCTTTTTTTTTAACCTTTTTGATCTTTCCAATTGATGTCGTTTTTGTCGTTAATGTCTCTCTCTATGTCGTTTTTACTATTGATGTCGTTTCATTCTCTAGTGTCGTTTCTTTTTATGACGCTTGTGCACTTGATATCGTTAACGGCTGCTTTTCAGTGTTTCGTCGTTTTCCCAGTTGATGCATTTATAATTGCATTTCCCAGTTGAAGCACCTAAAATTACTGTAGTTTCTACTTTCCAGTCGTTTCGAAATTAATATCTTAATTTAATCATATTTATCCTTTTTTTTCTTTTTTTGTTTTGTTTTTTGTTTGTTTGCTTTTTGTTTTTGTTGTTGTTCTTTTTCTATATATTGTTTTCGTTTTGAAGAATGATTTATAACTCTGGATCAGGCTAATGAATACTATAGGACT
>CAMOHE010045927.1:0-18822 GCA_946598075.1 Artocarpus hirsutus | reverse complement strand
ATTTTTGAAATCCATGTCTCTTCATGAAAAATAAAACAAAGAGATAATTGCTGATCCACTCACTAAGCCTCTTCCACAACTTAAACATGAGAGTCATACCATGTTAATGGGTATTAGATACAATATTGATTGGGCCTAATGCAAGTGGGAGATTGTTAGTGATGTGCCCTAGGCCAATTATGTAATGACTACATATTGATTTCATTACTTTTACATTTTATTAATAAAGAGGCATTTTCATTATTGTTTTCGATTCTAATTCTATGAATAGTTAATTCTACCTAAGGTCATCAAGTATGTGACTTGATAGTAAAACTCTTAGGTGAAAATTGAATTATATTCTAAATTATCCCTAGTCGGTCATTGTTATTGGGATAATGATGAATGAAGACTAGTATGAAGTTTGACTGATGATTATGTTTTACTAATCATGTGTATGAGATACTAAGTCAACTCATAGATACATATTTAAGAAATGATGTATTGGATTGACCCACTATGAGAATACTGTATGGATAATTGTCATAAGTGATTCTCATCACAATAGTATTATCCTAGTTATCTGACCTGAAATCACCATAGTTTCCTACATGACAAGTTCTATATTTTGACACAATCTAATATTATCTTTAACAGGATGATGGAATAGATTGTTGTTGGATATGTCTAATATTATCTCATAGATAATGTCTAAATTCGATGTACTAGATATGTCTAGGTTCATTGAATTTGATATTATCTAGATTATCTGAATCATATTCGAATTACTGATATTATCTTGATTTTCTGAATCATATTTGAATTACAGACATTATCTAGATTCTCTAAATCATATTCGAATTACACTTTACCCTAGTTAAAATCTGACTCTATCTCAAAGTCAATATACATATATATATATATATATATGTTTTAGGTTGTCTAGTCGAATTAAGAAGAGAAAGGCGTTCTCTCATTCTAAAAGGCAAAAGATATTAAAATCCTAAAAATTAGAGAGAGTCATTTAACGCAAAAAAAAGGGTGCTAGCACACCAATTCGTTTTTAAGAGAGTCTGTTTATGTGGATACCTACAAAGGACGTTGCTCTAAGTAACAACGTCTGAATCTGACTCTGATTACTAAAAGCTCGAGTTAGGGTGTCACCGGAGTGAACCCACTTTCTCCCTTCTAGAATCTTGCCCGTTTTGTCATCCTGGTAAGATTCTATGACTTTATTATCAATCTAATCGAATTACATGGATCCTGCGAGGGTTTTGTGGGAATTAATTTTTAATTTTCTGCTGCGTATTTAAATCATAAAATCCAACAAAACCCAACAAAAACATACTAAAAATTATGGTCACACCAAAAAAACAACGGGATAGACTAGTGGAAGAACATCTTTTCAAGCCATATTGATGTTTTCCTCACTAATTAAATTCTCAAAATTTCCATCATGATTCTCAAAGAAATATGCAATGTCCAAGTGTGTAAAATCTATGGGATCATGGCGTTCAATAAAGTTTGTCTCAACAAAGTTTGCCTTTGTACCTTTTTCTTTTTCCTTCAAGGAAGCTTGGTAAAGATCAACAAAATGTTCAGATGTGCGACATGTACATCTCCAATGCCCCTTCATGCCACATCTATGACAAATATCTTCATTGTTCTTAGGGGCTTTATTTTGAAAACACTTTTCTTCTTGTTTCTCCTCATACTTGTGTTTTGGTTATAATAACCACGACCATGACTATGATCATGACCACGACCACGACCACGACCTTGACTGCGACTACAACCATGTCCACATCCACCATGCCGACGATGCCTAGGATCTTCAACATATGCCACATTCGCTTCAGGGAATGGCATTGATCCAGTTGGGCAAAATTGATGATTTTTCATTAACAGTTCATTATTTTGTTCGACAACGAGAAGACATGATATTAATTCAGAATATTTCTTAAATCTTCGCTCTCGATATTGCTGTTACAAAAGCATAGTAGAGGCATGAAAAGTAGAGTATGTTTTTTCTAACATGTCTTCATTAGTAACACTCTCTCCACATAATTTTAATTGAGAAGTAATTTTAAACATTGCTGAATTATACTTGCTCACAGTTTTAAAATCTTGCAGTCGTAGGTGCATCCAATTATAGCGAGCTTTAGGAAGAATTATAGTTTTTTGGTGGTCATACCTTTCCTTTAAATTATTCCAAAGGATATATGGATCTTTACTGTCAAATATTCAGTTTTCAATCCTTCATGGAGATAATGACGAAGGATTATCATTGCCTTTGCGCGATCCTATGAGGATGCGTCATTTCCTTCTTTTATTGTATTACCAAGATTCGTAGCATCAAGGTGGATCTCAACATCAAGAGTCCATGCCAAATAATTATTGCCAGAAATATCAAGAGCAACGAACTCTAGCTTTGTAAGATTCGACATTGTGTAAACTAGTATATGATAAAATAAAGTTAGTAAGAATTACAATAATTTATTCTTAATTGATTAACAAAAGAACAAAAAAAAAATGAGAATACCAAATATCATGCACTTGCATAGAAAATAAAAAAATATTGCAAAAAAATTGTCATTGAGAATCATGTCATTAAAACTAATTGAAAAAAAAATAGCATATTAATGATAAAAGAAAACTTGCACAATAAACTCATTTTTTTTAATTATATAGTTATTGATGATAAAAGAAATAATTTGTTAATGTAATAAAACAAAATTAATAATATAACAATTAATTATAACAAATATGGATTATACAACTACTATCCTGAAAGCAAATGTAATACATCAAATAGTTAACATTATACACATGTATAACACATCAACAACGTGATGGGTGGTGAAATTGCTAGAATTAATTTTACATGAGAAAAAAAATGAATGAAATGATCAAAAGCCAACAGAAATACCAATCTCAAAGAAGGAGTGTGCAATTGATATAAAGCTATATTTAATAATAGATAAAGTAGACATGTCCTTAGAATTATAAGGGAGAATGGATATACTACAAAAACATCAGTAAAGATATATGCACAATATACCTTTCAAAACGAGAAGTGATTGAACCAAAGAGCAATCAACACTTGTAAAAGCTCACAAACTAGAGACTCGTGTTAATAACGTGTTATAAAATAAAGCAAAGTATAACAAAGACTAAAGAGAACAATAGAGAAAGACAAGAGAAAATTGGAGACAAAACAAATTTTTTATACTTTCACTTGTGAAGAAAAATGAATCCATACAAGCTTAGTACAACTTCGATTTATAGGTCAAATCATCATACTAGAGGTAATGGTAATAGACATAACTTACATATGTTTCATACACAATTAAGGGAGACATAATGCACAATATTAAGAGAGATTTAAAGGGGTGATAATATGGTCTAAATATGAATTAAAAATTTGCAATAAAATGTTTGCTTGTAACTCATGGAATACCAAGAGGTGGCATCCACACATACTTGATTCACAACAATTTTGTTTTTGTTTTTTCTTTTTGTTTTCTTAGAAGCTCTTTAAACGGATGTATTTATGTTATTGATGCGTTCCACCTATGTAACTATACAAAGACAGTTATATACATACACATATATAATTTCAAACATGCTCATAATAAGTTTCATTTATTTAGTAAATGTAATGTTGACAAATGTAATACGCTTATTGTTTTTGGAAACGAAAAAAGGTAACAAAATCTTTGGGTAAAAACATACTTATAAGTTACATTTATTTAGTGAATGTAATGTTGACAGATGTAATATACTTTTATTTTTTGAAACGAAAAAAGGTAACAAAATTTTTAGGTAAGAAGGTATTTGTTCTATTTACAATTTTCCCATCTTTATTATACCAAAGAACTAAAAAAATTAAAATATTTTCTATCCTTTCAATTTTGCACCGTTTATACTTCTTCTTTCCTTCTCATTTTCTTTCCATCCTGTGAGACAGCAGCATAAAGGATCATTATTTTCATTATTATACCCGACACCAAAATCCAAGTTTTTTCTTCTGTTTTTCAGTTGTTTGATTAAGAATCAGTCCAATTGCTTATAAGTTCCTTCGTGAGGGTCTACTACTGTCTCCTTTTCTATATATAGTTTTCGCTAAATTTGGATTTTATAGTGGTTTTTATCATTAACCATTTAAAAACTTTCCACTTAAAAAATAACCATGTCACATCACGGGATAAATCACAACCAATTTGTTGTTTTCTTTTTAATCTTTTCCTAATGAAAATATTCAAAAGAACAAATTATCAAAATGAATTTTAAGGAAAACTAAAATTGATGTTTAAGACAAACTTAGGGTAAAGTAAAAATGCATGACCCTATTCAATTTAAAGAGGCCTCACACGTGCCAAGCACGTGGCTCTGACTAGTATGAATAAAAATCGTTATGTTCATTTTTGGGCACTAAATTTAAGACGTAAATAGAACATAAATTCCATCTTAACCGCTCTCTCCTTTCCACGCGCACTGTTGCTCAAAATAACAATAAATTGTAATTGCAGCCTCTCAACATTTTCTCAAATGTCATTTATGGCCACTAAATTTATGTAGCACTGCCGGCCCCTACACTTATTTGCATTTCCAGCCTAACGTACTCTACAGAAGCATATGGATAAATTTAAAAAAAAAAAAAGAAAAAGAAAATGAATAGAGGACTTTTTATTGATTAAACAAAAATGAGTTCGATGACTTTTTTCCCCCTTGATTACTATATATCTTGATTAAAGCTTGCAAATGCTCAACTATAGGCTGTAATTGCAGCTTATTTATGAGAAAGTAGTTTCATGTGTCTCCCCTGAAATATTGATTTCGCCAACTATTTATATTACATATTTAAATCTTCAATTCGGTAATCCTACGGCCTTGTAATTTTTTTAACGGGATTGTAACTTTTTAGCATAACATAATAGCATCGAAACAAGTTGAATAAGTTGAATATAATATGACAGTAGATTATATTTTATTAAATGTTGCACAAACTTCAAAATGATGTCATAACGTGAACAAAAAATACTACCAAGTGTTGGTATGGCCACTGAATTAGAGACATTTAACACACGCTATAACTTAAACATACATAAAAGCTCAATGTGCAGATGATAATTAGTGTCCTAGACGTTGTCATTTTGTCAGCACAAGGGACAAAAAGTTACTTGTATTACCCTTCAAAGAGAGTTACTCTATTACCCTTCATAAACAATTTATTTTGATAAAATTGATTTTAGTAATTAATTTAATAATTCTTTTGTAATTTTTAAAATTTTTACCCAATTAAGTTTTTATAATTTTTTTCTCAGATCAAAATTTTTACTTCAAGAATATGTTATCAAAAAAATTTAACAAACAAAATGCACATGTGGTATGCTTTCAACTAGTATACATAAAATTAATGTAACGCCCTGAAATTAATTAAATATTATTAGTGTGTAAAATGATGGATTAGTTTGTCATGATAGATGTTTTAAACTTAATCTGATTATTTTGTGAAATTTCTAAATTAATGTTATTTTTTATTAATTTAATGATTTTTAATTACTCTTAATTATTTTTATTTTTTATTTTAAATTTTAAAACAAAATAATTTATTAAATACCAACCACGTCCTTTTTTTTTTCAAAACAGTGGGTGGCATACGGTTTTCTCTTTCGGTTTTGCTCACGTCTCTTCTCTATTTATTTCTTTCTTCTCTTCCTCTTCCTCACTCGCTCACGCTCACCCTCTCTCTCTCTCATTCTCTCATCTCTCTCTTTCCCTCTCACTGTCTCTCTCTCTTCCTCTCCCTCTTTCTCTCAATTTTTGCTTCAAAAATTACGTCCAAGCTCTAGTATTCAGCGGATTGAAAGCTCCGAAATGTATTTGGCTGATCAAAAATATGATTTAAAGCTTCGATTCGATATTAGTTTTCAAATTTCAAAACTTTTCTAAATTTTTTAATTTTCTTTGTATTTTGAAATCTAAGCTCATTTAATCTTAGAAAACCTTTAATATAATTTAGAGGAACTTAGGATAACCAGAATCTTAGCTTAGTTTAAAGAAAAAAGGATTTAAACTAGGATTTTTTATTTTTCTCTATTTTTCTCTATTTTAAAATTATTCAAAATTTTATACAAATCTTGTTTAAATTAGTCTAAAAGTGTTTTATAATGTTTTTCTATCATTTATAGATGTTTCCTATGTCTAAGAACTGAGAAAAACAAGTTGAAATAAGGATTTACGCTTAGGGTGGCTGAAACTCGTGCATGAAAATTTCTGAAAATTTTCAATTCGGTAGGCCAAACTTCATGTTCGGCAGGCTAACTTCATACAACCGGCAGGCCGAACCTGATTTTTCGACAGGCCGAACTGTACAGTTCGGCAGACTGAACTAGGGAGACCGACAGGCCGATCAAGCATAGTGAAAATTTGTCGTTTTTTACCCGTTTTTACCATTTTGAACCCCGATTTAGATTTTAATGAAATAATATGATTTTATAAACTCAAATGGCATATAAGGACACTATGAGACAATTTAATGACATAAGATGTCTGAAGCTAGATACTGATAGACTCGGTTTATAGATTTAAGGTTGTCCGAGGATCTGCGGAGCTAACGTATAGCAGACCGGGATTATGGTGTGGGACACCGACACGAGTACTGAGGTAGGACTTCTACCCTTTTCTTTGGTAACCTAGTTTTTAAAAGATTTTGGCCTTAAGAGGATTTTTATCAAAATGTTTACAATAAATGATTGAAAAATTGGCTGTTTTATAAACAGTAGATTGAGGTAATTTTTATAATAAACCTCATAATGAATGTAAATGAAAATACTTGGTAAAAAAAGAGATTTTTAATAATTATAGAATATATATAGAAGGGCATGATGCCATATCAGAGATCGGGTCGTGTAGCATGCGACCTTGGGAGCAGGTCCTGAAATCCAGCTGGGCTACTTTGGTGGTGAATATTATGGTTTGCTTGGAAAAGATAAAAAGGTACTTTCTGAAAAAACTGTTTTCAATAAAATTTATTTAAATGAATTTATTTATTTAACTTTGTTTTCTAAGATATAATCTTATTTAAATTATTTATCTGTTTTAAAGCATAGTCCTACTGAGTCTTTTGCTCACCTTTTATTTGTTTTAAAATCTTTACCCCTCTAGGTGGATTTCAACTTAAGATCGGAGAAGAGTCCATTGATCGGACCTACTAGCAGTAGAAGAACCAAGTAGGTGATTTGGATCATAAAATAATCAAGGCATGTATAACTTTAATCTTGCACTTTTATTCTGGACTATGGTTGTAATTTAATATTGTCGCTACTATGTGTGTGCACAAGTTGTGGGTCAGTGGGATCCAACACTCAATCTCTCTTTCTCTATTATGTTATTTCATCTTGTTTTTATCTTATTTGTTTAGTTATTATAAACATTCGTTTAAAAAGGATTTTCAATTATCATTATTTCTTAATTAACTAAATTCTTAAACTTGTGTTTTAAATTAAATTTTCTTTAATTTAACTTAATCAACCTGCCACGTCACCTCCTGTATTTCGGAGCGTGACATAATGGTATCAGAGCTCAAGGTTATGAACCTTAGGAATTGTGCACACATAGGTACGACAATGAAATACCACTGACAGTCCAAATTTTGTTTTTAAAAGTGAGAGAATGGCACCTAGATGTCGTTTGACAATTGACGCTAAATTTGGAAATGATGAGGGCACTGTGAGGGTCTTGTTTGCTGCATTCTGACAGATGGTAGCAAGAGCAAGACCGGAGGATTTTGAGGCTAGTCATCAGCATGCGTACTTTACGGAGTTTTGGTGTGCATCTGTTTTGACCTTCGACAGAAAGGGGATCCGTAAATAGCTGAATATTGGCTACATTCGATTGTGAAACACTTAGATACTCTTCGCGTGCTAGCAGAGTATCTTGTGGAGTTCACAGCCTATAAATTTGAAGGTGGAGCTAATTCTTGGTGGAAGCAAGCAAAGCGCCTGGAGACCAATGGAAATATTAGCTGGGACAGGTTCGAGGAGTTGTTCTACAATCGTTATTTCCTGCAAGGATATAGAGACTAGAAGGCGGTCGAGTTTTATAGGTTGCAGTAGGGTGATATGTCAGTTCGGGAATACGAGGCAAAGTTCAATGAGTTGGCCAAGTTTGCTCCGTCTGCATTTTCATCAAAACGTGATAAGTGTATCAAATTCCAAGACAGACTTAAGGCTTCTATTCGATGAAAGGTGGTTGCCTTGCGACTCAAGAATTTCGAAGAGCTTATGTCAGCAGCAATATCTGTGGAAAGTGACTATTCGCAATACTGTGAGGATTGAGCAAGGATGTCAAGAGGACCATAGAGGAGCGGCGGGAGGAGCACTAGTAATCGTCCAACTCAAAGGAGGAGCCAATAGGGTAACGTGAACAGTAAAAGTAACAATTCATCCGATAGTAGGCGCAGTATTCCCTACAGCTTTCATTGCCATTATTGCTAGCAGTCGGGACATATCAAGAGGAACTGCCCGATCAGGAGTGCTCGCTTAGGACTTCAGGCCGAAGAAGGAGCCAGTCGTCAGTCCTAGCCTTAGACTCTACCTCAGCCTCAGCAATTACCTCAGCTTTAGTTTTATCAGTTCTCTCCCCATCAATTGCCATATTCAGCACAAGGACATCAACTGCAGAATTTTCAATGCAACGCCCCTCAGTATCAAGTGCCGGGTATAGCTAGCGCGCAGTCACCTCCACCGCAACAATATTGACCGACCAACTTAGGACCTAGCAATGTCGATAGAGGAAAAGGAAAAGCTCCAATCTAGGTTCACACAATGATATTAGGGAGTTTAGATGCCCAGACCAGCAACGTAGTTATCGATGGTACGGTTCTAGTTTCTCAATCCCTAGCTCATGTTTTATTTGATACTAGTGCCACTTATTCTCTCATTTCAAGCTCTTTTGTACATACCTTGGCATTAGAGATAAAAGAATTTGATGAAACCCTAGTCATAGCCTCACCTTTGGGATGGGTGTGTGTGAATTGTATATGTAAAGCTTGTAAAATAAAGATTGGGGATTAGATTTTGAAGAGTAATTTGATTGTAATCCCCATGAGTTCATACAATGTAATCTTAGGGATGGACAGGTTGTCTAGATACAATACAGTTGTAGACTGCCAACTTAGGAGAGTGACTTTAGTGTCTGATAGGGGACGGCGATCACTTACCAGGGTGCTAATGGTCAAATAATGAGTGAACGTCTTATGAAGACATGTCTTGGAGGGTAGAAGAACCTTGCTTGTTATGCCTTCCTCATGAATCTAGAAGGAGAGCCCAACACTTCGAGGAGAAACGCAGCAATCTTAGTGGTGGATGAATTTGAAGATGTCTTCCTCGATAAGTTGCCAGGATTACCACCGCATCGGGAGATCTAATTTATTATTGAGTTACTTCCAGGAACAGCGTTGATTTCTATAGCACCTTACCAGATGGCACCGACAGACACGAAAGAATTGAGGAAGCAACTTCAGGAGCTTGTTGACAAGGGATATATCTGAAATAGTGTATCACCGTGGGAAGCACCGGTTCTGTTCGCTAAAAAACATGATGGAACCTTCAGGCTATCCATCGATTATCGACAACTAAATCGGGTCACTGTGAAGAACAAGTATCCTTTGCCTCGGATCGATGAGCTCTTTGATCAGTTGGGTGGTTTGCGGTATTTCTCAAAAATAGATTTGTGATCAGGATACCACCAGCTCAGGATTAAAGAAGAAGACATCCCAAAAACAGCTTTCAAGACTCGGTATGGACACTTTGAGTTTCTAGTGATGCCGTTTGGATTGACAAATGCTTCAACAGCTTTCATGGACCTAATTAACAGGATATTCAGGCCTTATTTTGGTCAGTTCGTGATCGTGTTTATCGACGATATCTTGGTCTACTCTAAGACTTGGGAGGAGCATGAGTAGCACCTCAGGATCGTACTTTAGACTTTTCAGGAGCACCAGTTGTATGCTAAGAAAGAAAAGTGCGAGTTTTGGCTGACAAAAGTTAAGTTTCTAGGACACATCATCTCCAAGCAAGGTATCTCCTTAGACCCGTCTAAGGTAGAAGCCATGGTGGAGTGGGAACGACCGAGGAATGTAGTAGAAATTCGTGGCTTCTTGGGACTTGTAGGATACTACAAGAAATTTGTAAAGGACTTCTCAAAAATTGCAACGCCACTGACAAGACTAATAAGGAAGAATGCCAGGTTTGAGTGGGATGAAGAATGTGAGCTCACCTTCCAAGAGTTAAAGAATCGGTTCACCTCAGCCCTAGTATTGATTATCCCCAATAGTGATGAGCCATATGAAGTTTACACAGATGCTTCAGGATGCGGGCTTGGGTGCGTGTTGATGCAACATGGATGCATAGTGGTGTATGGATCGAGACAGCTACGATCTCATGAGTGAAACTACCCTACTCATGACTTAGAGCTTGCAGCGGTGATTCACGCACTGAAGATCTAGAGATGCTATTTGTATGGGGCGACATTTCAGGTTTTCTCTACCCACAAGAGTTTGAAGTATTTGTTCACCCAAAGGGATCTAAACTTGAGGCAGCAAAGATGGATGGAATATATGGAAGATTACGATTTTGCGCTATAGTACCATCCTGAGAAAGCTACTGTGGTCGCTGATGCGCTCAGCCGGAAGTCTTTAGGGATTCTTACTTGTTTAGTTCTTAAGGATTGGAAAAGGGATGCAATAGTAAGCGAGTACAAGTTATAGTATTATGAAGACTACGATCGAGTTTCAATGTACCATATAGAAACGACCCCAGCTCTCATTTAGATGGTGAAATAGAACCGGTGGCAAGATCAACATCTATAGGAAATTTAGGCGTGAATCTAGAACGGAGAGCAATTTGAAGAATGAAGGATATGTACCGATGGATCGCTATATTTCAGGGAGTGCCTAGGGATTCTAGCAATCGCAGAAGTGACGAAGGCCCTGATGGATGAAGCCCATAAGTCTCAGTTTGCCACTCATCTTAGGAGCGTGAAGATGTATCGTGATCTGAAGAGACAATATTGGTGGAGAGGTATGAAGAAGGATGTCTGAGAATACGTGGCCAAATATACGACTTATCTTCAGGTGAAGCCGAGCATCAGAAGCTAGCAAGTCAGCTTCAGCCACTTCCTATTCCAAGATGGAAATAAGAGCACATCATGATGGATTTTCTCACTAGATTATCGAGGATGGAGCAAAGGCACGGTGCAATTTGGGTCATGGTCAACAGGTTGACGAAATCAGCTTATTTTATTCCCTTCAGGTCAACTTGTTCGAGAAGAGTACTCGAAGAATTATATCTATAGAACATAGTGCGGTTGCATGGAGTTCTTTTGTTCATCACGTCCGATAAAGACACCAGATTCAATGCCAAGTGTTGGAGGAGCTTTTAGGAGGCCTTGGGTACGGATATGAACTTCAGCATGGCATTTCATCCTCAGATCGATGGGCAATCTGAGCGAGTTATTCAGATTCTCGAGGACATATTGCGTGCCTGTGTGTTAGACTTTGGCGAAAATTAGAAAAGGTACTTGCATCTGGCAGAGTTCCTGTACAACAACAGTTATCAATCGACCATTAGCATGGCAACGTTTGAAGCACTATATGGACGACCGTATCGATCACTGATGTGTTGGGTAGAACTAGAAGACAAAATCATTCTCAGGCCAGATGAGATTCGCGATAGCAATACCATGATACAGGATCGATTAAAGGCAGCTCATAGTAGGCAGAAGAGCTACGCGGATAGGAGATGCCAACCCTTGGAATTTGAGGTGGGAGATTATGTTCTCTTGAAGGTATCACCTTGTAAAGGCATCATACGATTTGGTGTAAGTGGTAAACTCGTGCTTAGATATGTTGGACCGTTCGAGATCACTCAACGGGTGGGTGTGGTTGCCTATCGCCTAGATCTTCCTCCCGAGCTATCTCATGTTCACGATGTATTTCACGTATCAATGCTTCGAAAGTGTTCGCCTGAGCTGAACAAGATAGTTTAATTTCACGAAGTGCAGATTCAGGAAGACATGACGTACGAGGAAGTACCGATCCAGATCATCGATAGGAAGATAATAAACTTGCATCGTTGTGATATATCGTTAGTGAAGGTCGTGTGGCAGTATCACGAGGTTGATGAAGCCACCTGGGATTTAGAGTCCACTATGCGGGAGATGTATCCACATTTATTATGTTTTTGAATAGATTTGTAAATTTTGAGGGTTAAATTTCTTTTAGGGGAAAAGAGATATAACGCCTCGAAATTAATTAAATGTTATTAGTGTGTAAAATGGTAGATTAGTGTGCATGATGAATGTTTTTAACTTAATCTGGTTATTTTGTAAAATTTCTAAATTAATGTTATTTTTGATTAATTTAATGATTTTTAATTACTCTTAATTATTTTTATTTGTTATTTTAAATTTTGAAACAAAACAATTTGTCAAATACCAACCACTTCTTTTTTTTTAAAAACCATGGGTGGTATACGATTTTTTCTGACGATTTTGCTCACCTCTCCTCTCTATTTATTTCTTTCTTCTCTTTTCTTCCTCACTTTCTCATGCTCACCCTCTTTCTTTCTCATTCTCTCATCTCTCTCTTTCCTCTCACTGTCTCTCTCTTCCTCTCCCTCTTTCTCTTAATTTTTGCTTTAAAAATTATGCCCAAGCTCTGGTATTCAGTAAATTGAAAGCTCAGGAACGCATTTGGCTGATCCAAAACACGATTTAAAGCTTCGATTCGAGTTTAGTTTTTAAATTTTAAAACTTTTCAAAAATTTTCAATTTTCTTTCTATTTTGAAATCTAAGCGCATTTAATCTTAGAAAACCTTCAATCTAAGTTAGAGTAACTTAGGATAACTAGAATCTAAGCTTAGTTTGAAGAAAAATAGATTTAAACTAAGATTTTTTATTTTTCTCTATTTTTGGAATTATTTAAAATTTTGTGCAAATCTTGTTTAAATTAGTCTAAAAGTGTTTTATGATGTTTTTTGTTTTATGATGTTTTTCTATCATCTATAGATGTTTCCTATGCTTGATAATTGAGAAAAACAGGTTGAAATGAAGATTTGGGCTCGGGGAGGCCGAAACCTGTGCCTGAAAATTTTTAAAATTTTTCAGTTCGATAGGCCGGATTCATGAGCTTGGCAGGCCGGATTCATACAACCAGCAGGCCAAACCTAGAAAAGTTTAACCGACCGGACCAAATTTTTTGGCAAACCGAACTGTACAGTTCGGCAGGCCGAACCAAGGAGACCGGTAGGCCGACCAGGCATAGTAAAAATTTGTTGTTTTTTACCCTTTTTCACCGTTTTGAACCCCGATTTAGATTTTAACAAAATAATATGATTTTATAAACTCAAATGGCACACTAGGACACCATGAGACAATTTAATGACATAGGATGTCTTAAGCTAGATACTGATAGACTCGGTTTATATATTTAAGGTTGTCCGAGGATCCGCGGAGCTAACGTATAGCGGATCGGGATTACGGTGTGGGACACCGGCACGAGTACTGAGGTAGGACTTTTACTCTTTTCTTTGGTAACCTAGTTTTTAAAAGATTTTGGTCTCAAGAGGATTTTATCAAAATGTTTTCAATAAATGATTGAAAAAGGATTTTATTGGTTGTTTTATAAACAGTAGATTGAGGTGATTTTTATAATAAATCTCATAATGAATGTAAATGAAAATACTTGGTAAAAAAAAGAGATTTTTAATAATTATAGAATATATATAGAAGGGCATGATGCCATATCAAAGATTGGATCATGTAGCATATGACCTTGGGGGCAGGTTTCAAAATCCAGCTGGGCTGCTTCGGTGGTGAATATTATGGTTTGCCTGAAAAAGGTACTTTTTGGACAAACTGTTTTTAATAACATTTATTTAAATGAATTTATTTATTTAACTTTGTTTTCTAAGATATAATCTTATTTAAATTATTTATCTGTTTTAAAGCACACTCTTACAGAGCCTTTTGCTCACCTTTTATTTGTTTTAAAATCTTTACCCCTCTAGGTGGATTTCAGCTTAGGATCAGAGAAGAGTCTGTTGACCGGACCTGCGAGCAGTAGAAGAACCAAGTAGGTGATTTGAATAATAAAATAATCAAGGCATGTATAACTTTAATCTTTCACTTTTATTCTGAACTGTGGTTGTAATTTAATATTGTCACTACTATGTGTGTGCATAAGTTGTGGGTCAGTGGGACCCAACACTTAATCTCTCTTTCTCTATTATTTTATTTCATCTTGTTTTTATCTTTTTTGTTTAATTATAATAAACAATCGTTTAAAAAGGATTTTCAATTATCATTATTTCTTTATTAACCAAATTCTTAAACTTGTGTTTTAAATTAAATTTTCTCTTAATCAACCTGCCACGTCACCTTCCGTATTTCGGGGTGTAACAATTAACAAAACAACACCCTGGAAAAAAAAAAGGTAATAAACAACCAAACATAAAACTAATCATTCTAATCCTTTTATTTTTGTTTCTTTCAGAATTTCTAATTTTGGTTTAGTTAGAGAGTATCGATTGCTGGTTGGGGAGAATTTTAGAACCTAGCAATTGTTCTTTTTGTCCATGACTAAGTAAAAATTAACGTAAAATAATCATGATATTAAATAAAATTGTATCGAATGAAGCTACACCAACTTGTAAATAATGATAAAAATAATAAATAAAATCACAACCTATACAGGGCTTGAAAGTCTGCAAGTAGTAAATCATAAAGTCCAGTTATAACGTATACAAGATAAAATACCAAACCTTACTAAAAATACCAAACAACACAAGACACTGCCTCGATCACAATTGATCCCACAAAACCTAGGTAGATGGGGAGGAGTTTTAAAATAGAAAAATGTGAGCAAACGGCTAAATAGGATTATATTTCAAAGCACAATGTTTAAAAGATTTGTAGAGATAGTTAAAATGAAATATTCACAAATACGTTAATTGAAAATGAACTTATAATTTACCAAAAATTATAAAAATTTATTTCAATTACTTTCAAGAAGTAATATATGATTTATTGCAAATCATAAACAAATCATTCAATAAATAACAAGCTTGCTAGTTAAATAACAACATATAATTTAACTCAAATCATAACTAACGTATTACTTACATTAGAGCACATATATAACACCATGGAAGTGTTGGAAAACAAGTACGTAGCAAAGAGTATTTTCCAAAAACACAAGTTAGATATGCTATAAACATAAATTAAAGACAGATCTTACTAACCTCTTTTATATGCCGAATTGGGCTCGAATCCGTGTAGAGAAGAGCATTCCAAAAGAACCTCAACCAACTGGTCTTCTTTGCTATTCTCTATCTACGATCGGAGTATGGATGGTCACACATCATTCAGCTCTTCCTTTAGTGACTCTCTTTCCAACTACTTGAGAAGACCTAGGGCTAAGATTCTTGATGTTGAACAATAGCTCTCAAGCAATTCAAAGTTTCTCAAACTAGAGAACTCATTCTCTGCTTCTCAACTAATCTAAATAATCAAGAAAACTCACCCCTACTTATAATGGTCAAATCTAGGGTCAAGCCCAATCAGATAAAGCCTCCAAATTCAAATCTAGATTAACTTCTAATGAAAAATGCGTAAACAGATTATCGCACAATCGGCAGGCTAAACTAATGCATCAGTCCACCAAACTTATGATAATTTAGATTCATGAGAATATTTTATTTTCCACCTAAGATTCTTAGATAAAGCCTCAGTTTTAATTTAAATAACCTAATAGAAAATTCATCTGATCAAAACTATCATCTTTGGATAATCTCATACAAAATAAAATATTATCCAAATAATTCAATATGTTTATCTTGAATTAATTCTCAAAATTAATTCAACCGATAAACTGACATGAATTATTAGATTTGATCCTATCGAATTTCAGCCAATCTAATAATTTAACATAAGTCACCCATATGTACAAAAAAAATGCCGTATCGTTATAGGATTAATTGCGAGTTAGCAAAAGGGACCCAATGGATATATATAGTTAAAGCCCTTATAATTATAAAAAACAATATCCCATATACATATTTTATAATTATCAACTTTAATGCTACTCCACTAAAAGCTCAAAGCTACACTTTCGAACTATATAAAATTACAAAGCTTGAAGTAAGCTAATCGTCTATGACATATCATAATATGTCACATCTCCATAGGATATTCATAATCAGCTTGAGGATAAATTCTGTTTTACTTTCCCGATTATTTTTATCTTATCATCACACCATTGGCATGCTTACTATCCAAGGATAGTAAACCATTTGGTTACACTTATGTATTCAAATGGTTGAGTGCTTCAGTCTTCTAATTACAAGATAATGTGCATAAGAGAATATCATTAACTCTAGAACAACAAGCTATGGATTTCATATCTATGAATAACAAGTCTACGTGAATCAAGAGTCATGTCTTCAATGTACCAGTATGCGTATCATCATTAAGTTAGGATGTCACCCTTTGGTACATCAAAATATATAAGTTAAGAATACTGGTCCATTAGTCATTTTAGGATTAAGACACAATACATATGATTGTCTAAAGTGAATTGATATGCACAACCGGAATTATTAATCCAAATCAATTCAACTTTTTGTCCCTGATCCAATACATCGTCACCTATGACATTTGTACTAATGTTTCTACTCATGGAGTCTCACTCTGATGACCAAGACAAGCCATTTCTTGTTAGGGATGTAGACAACATAACAATCTTGGCATGAATAAGCACCAAACTTTATTCCTTCGATTGCGGATCTTATGATTTAGACCATCACCTTTAAGATTCATGTCTTCCGCATAATATATCCATTATATGCATGATTCTTAAAGGTTTAGACTGACGATCTCAGAATTTTGTTTGCTTATTATACATTCAACAAAAATGACCATAAAGAGGACAACATTTGGTATGTAAATAATAAATAAACTCTTATTGATAAATTTCTCCAAAAACATATTACAACGTTTTACTCCTTAGGGCACTATGTCTAACACGAAGTGGCTCATATGGGTTTTTAGGACATACCCTTTAGGACACCCTTTTCACAACTTAAACTATGAAAACTCTAACAATGATCGCTCAGTTAATACAATAATCGACGTTTTGAAAACTTGTTTTCAAATATGGCGTAAACAAAATATAGAAATTTGGTGAATGCAAGAACTGAGGTTCTATTTTTATTTTCGAAACTCCTTTTATTTTTAAAGGCAAAATAGCTTGGTGAATGTAAGAAAATTGAGGTCTACTTTATTTTATTATATATATATTTTGAAATTCGTATTAGAATATCATAAAAACAAATTTTCAAATAACTTTGAAAATAATTTAAAATCATATATATTCAATAGCTTGGAAAATATAACGAAAACATTTCTTAAAATCATTTAAGAATATCTTTTATCCAAATCAACTTTAAAATAGGCCTACCAAGGAAAGGTATGGAAAATCCTACCTTAGCATTAGCATACCGTTACCATTAGCTTCAAACCGTTGCTAACCCAACATAAGTTCCAATACTTTCAAATCTTTAACGTACACTTAAAAAGGTTAGAAAACAAGTTTGAAAATAAATCAAGTATCATTACACCAATTTAATCATTAGTGTACCACATCTAATATTCAAATAAGAATTATGTATAATCATCAAAACTTGATGCAACTATACTAAAAAAAATACAGTTCTAGTCTAAAACATTTTCAAGCAATTTTTAAAAATAACATAATTTGAAAAGGAGATCAAAAATATCAGAATCACGAAAATAGAAAAAATCCTCAGCCTACTTGTTGGCTGGCCAAACGGCTTGCCGCTTAGAGGAGTTCGACCTGTCCATTAGTTAGGATTTAGAAAATTTCCAAATTTTGTTTTTGGTCTTCCCAAGTTTCCAAGCTCGATTTCAACCTGTTTTTGCAAGTCTTAGAGCACATAAAATGTTCAAATATTATAGAAATACAATAGTAAACTATTCAAAACCAATTTCCTAAAACCTTAAAACACAAATACACTCTAAGATTAAAGTTTATTTGATCAAAATAAAACATAGAGCATAACCACTATGAATCTAAACACATGCAATAACTTGAAAACTCAGAATAGCAAATGCTTATTAAGTCCTATAACTTTATTACATAAAATCATCCATCAATTAGATACTTCTGTTAGACTTGTATGCCTTAAGGAGTAAAAATGTAATATATTTTTGGAGACATTTTTATCAATAAAGAATTTATTATTTATACCAAATCTTATCCTCTTTACGTTCATATTTGTTGAAAGTATGATAAGTAAACAATAGTCTGAGACTGTCGGTCTAAACCTTTAAGAATTGGGCATATGATGGACAGATTATGCGAAAGACACGATTCTTAAGGTGATGGTCTAAAACATAAGATCCGCAATCGAGAGAATAAAGTTGGGCGCTTTATTCATGTAAAGATTGTTATGTTGTCTATATTCCTATTGGAAGATGGTTTGTCTTGACCATTGGAGGTGGACTCCATGAATAGAAACATTGGCACGTTGTCATAGGTGACGATGTGTTGGATCGGGACATAAAGTGAATTGATTTAGATTAATAATTCTGTCTTAGCAAATCGATTCACTTTAGACAATCATTTGTATTGCATCTTAATCCTGAGATGACTAGTGGGCCCGTTGTCTTGACTTGTGTCTTTTGATGTGCCAAAGGGTGACACCCACATCTTAATAGTGGTATGCATGCCGGTACATTGGAGGTATGACTCTTGA
>CAMOHE010045926.1:9944-25965 GCA_946598075.1 Artocarpus hirsutus | reverse complement strand
TGCACAAAAGGCATGCTAATAGTTGGTTAATACATAATATGGACTTGTGGTTTTGATTATGTTCTTATTGTTTATTCGCTAACGCTATTAGAAACCATTTAAGGTTTGGGTAACATTAGGAGCCTATGTTATTAGAGATTGGGCTTGTGAGACTTAAAAGGTATCCGTAGAATTATTTGCCAAAGAGGTTTCTTGGCTGCCATTTTTTGAATTTTATTATTTGACCAAGTTAAATTATTTTTGGGATGAGTATGTTTCGAGCAAGTTATTTATAAAATGTGTTTTTTTCATATTGTTGTGTTTTGCGAAAAGTATACATATATATATATATATAAGTATATATATATATATGTAAATATGATTATTTTCATATTTTGGTAAATGGGTTTGAAAATGTGTTTTAGGTTTAGAATAAGATATTTGAGCACAAAAGGTTTTCAAACACCACCCAAGACATGTATGGCTTCTGATGTGGTTGGTTTTTACATAGCCACAAAAATCAAGTTACGAAAATTGTAACATTATAGACAGGTCCCTAAACCTTAATCTAGGCTCTCTGTAGCGTAGGCAATCGACTAAAGCATTATAAGTAATTTGATATATGATATATCAATCGACTAAAGCATTATAAGTAATTTGATATATGATATATCAATGATTTGTGAATTAAGAATTCAATCGAGCAGTCTTATCTCACTTTTTTTTTACTTGTTAATTTACATGTCCATGTTTCTATTATTTATTTAATTACTTATCTGTCTATTTAATCATTTTTTATGAAAATATGGATACATAGCGACGTGAAAAAGAACAACTTAACGGCACCCCCAAGTAACTACTGGAGGGGCCCAAGGGACGTGATCTACAAAGTACGTTAGACGGAATATCCTGTAAATTAATGTTTACTGCAAGAAAAGAACATTTTGCCCATTAAGCCAACTTATAGGCTACAAAATTAGCCGCCCTAGCTATCTTATGCAATTTCCAGGCTTTGACCTTAGAGACCAAAAGAAGGAACTGCTCCATTAAGACAGCTATTTCCCAAGGCCTATCTTCAAGGGCAAAGCTACATTATCTACTACAGTAGTTAAGTCATTCTCGAATACTATGTAATCTTTCTTCAAATGCAGTGCTTGAGCCAAAGCTTCTGACATCAATGGGGAAGGAGCAGTGGTACAAACCATCGAAACCTTGATGACTTATCCTATTGAGTTCCTTGCCACTACCGCTAGGATAGATGAAAAGGTGGAGAATGTTGCATCAGTATTCCACTTGATCCAATCCTCCCGGGGGGGACCATTAGGGCAATTTTCTGAAAACTTTATTAGGGCAGGAGAACAACACCTCTCTAAAGAACAAGAAAGTGCCCTTAATAGAGCGGGATAAAGACTCAAAAGTTCAATGGACTCCTACCAAGGACGGCCTCGTTCCTACATTTCCAAATTGCATTCATGGTAATGGAGGCAAAAAGAGGAAACTTTAGGGAACTTGCACCGAGTTAGACAATAAACTTGAACCAGTCCGCCATTGAAGGCCTACGAGAGGAGCTCACTTAGAGGGGCTAGGACGACATGAATTTAATCTGTCTAGCTGTTTCGCAATCCAAGAACATATGTTCTACTGTTTCATTTTGAGTCTCCTAGAGGAGACAACATTGGTCCTCGATTTGGAACAGCAAGTTGAGTTTACACCGAGTAGAAACTATGTTCCAAATAGCTTGCCACCACAAGATTTTGTGTCGTTCATGAACTTTGGTACTCCAAAGCTTATTCCACATTACACTGGCGAGGGGAGAAGTATTATGGAGCCGGTTGGCTTAGCCAGTAAGACAAGCTGATTTCGTCAAGAATTTTCTTGACTTTGAAGGGAACCAGCCCCATCAATCACACAAGTTTGAATTGGGATTTATGCACATAATTTTTGTGACCACATTGTATTGGAAAAAGTAAGTGAGCTTAGTAAGATTCTAGTCTCCTGAGCTAAGTATGATATCACAGAGACTGTCCTCCCCACACGAGGCAATCTCTGGGTTGGTGGTTTGAAACCTTGCAATCCTGGGATCCAGGGGTGGTCCCACAGTATGTTTCCCATTCCCTATAACACGGCAGGCGCCTTTCGAGAGCATGTCTCTTGTTGAACAAATATTCTTCCATAGATTGGATACGTGTAAGGGCACAGAGTGGGACATGAATCAACTATTCTGAAGGTATTTAGCCTGAAAAACCCCAAAACCACAAGGAAACCTGGTTAGTTAAAACACCCCAGCCCTATTTTCCTAATAGAGCCCGATTCATGCCATGAATTTGTCTTAATCCTAGTCCTCCACAGCTCTTGGAAGAGCAAATTTGATCCAAGGCTTTGAGGCAGAAAAGGCCTGTTTCCCCATTTCAGGACCCCATCAAATATCTCTCATCAAAGCATCCATTTTCATGCAAATCTCTTTAGGGAGGGCCACCTTTTGCGTTGCATACATGCTGTGGATTGACACATTGATTTGATGAGTTACAACCTGTCCACCTTGGACAAGAGTTTTGCCTTCCATCCACTAAGCTTGGCTTGCACTCGGTCAATAAGATATCGAAATGCCTCTCACTTCTGTCAAGTAGTATCATGATGCAGACCAAGTTGTTTTTGGTCTCATAAGGGCCTTTGCACTCCCAGGACAATGGTGATACAGTCTTGAGTTCCCCAATTAATATTATTGCTGGAAAAAAAAAAATTGAGGACTTACGACTAAAGGTCTGACCCGACCACTCACAGAAGTTGGCAAGTACTTCCATGAGATTCATAGCTTCCTGCTCTAAAGTTTTGCCAAATAGGAAAAGATCATCCGTGAAAAAACATATGGTTTATGTCTGGACCACTATGTGAGAAGCTCATTCTAGATATGACTTAGGCCTCCGAAGCGGCATTAAGAAGTGGGATAGAACCTCCACACAAAATGAAGATATATAGGGATAAGAGGTCACCCTGTCTGAGGCCCCCAGAGGGAGTGAACGGACCAAATTGAGCTCTATTTAGAAGAAAATTGAATTTGGGGCATGAGATACATTGTTTTCATGCAATTTACCCATCTTGGATGGAAACCAAAGTGCTTCAGGACCTCAACAATAAAATCCCAGTTGAGTTCATCATATGTTTTCTCCAAATCCATTTTGACAGCCATAATTCCATTTTTACAATTCTTCCTTTTCAAACTATGCATGACTTTATGGATGATAGCACTATTGTCATTGATGGATCTCCCTACTATGAACGCCACTTGAGATGGGCAAATAAGACCTGGAAGGAGGGGTTTAATTCTATCGGCCAAAATCTTCAAGATTAACTTGTAAGAGACATTACACGATAAATTTGGCTGGAATTGATTCATGGATAAGAGACAATCTCATTTCAGGATAAGAATCAGATTAGCCGAAAGAATAGACTTGTACATTTTCCCTGTAATGAAGAAGTCACGAACCATTTGTGCAAGGTTGGAGCCGCAGATATCCCAGTAGTGCTTGCAGAAGATAACTAACATGCCATCGGGCCCAAGGGCCTTTAAAGACCATGCTGAGGACTACATTTCAAATTTCCTCAAAGGTTGGGATTTGACAGAGTTGGTCATTTCTTGGAGAAAGGCCGAATGACTAATCAGCTCAGAGAAATCTGGGGTATCACAACCTGTCTCCGATGTGAATATGTCTTTAAATTTCTTAAGAAAGGCAACCCCTATATCCTCTCAAGACTTAAGCCAGATCCCCTGATCATTTTTAATGTAATGAATAGCATTTCTTCTCCATTGAACAATAGAAGAGGAGAAAAAGAAGTTTGTGCAATGATTACCCTCGCGGGCCTATTTTAGTCAGGACTTCTGGAACAAATGCAGTTCTTCACGCTTGAATTATTCTTCAATATCCAGTTTGATGCCCTGCTCAACCTCCTCTCTGAACTGGCCCTTTAGTGCTCTTTCAACATGCTTTATAACTTGATAGAGAGCATCCAAATTGTATTGTAACTTACGTAATTAATGACGATTCCAATGAAATAGGGCCACCATAGTGGCCTTAATTCTCTTAATCAATCTGGCAGCAGGTCTATAGTGATTGGTGGAACACCACACACTATTAACCATCCAAGCACTCCGAAGGTCCCTCGTCCACATAGCTTCAAACTGGAGAGGACGACTTAGTCTCAAGCCATCCCCTAAAGTGTTTGAGATGATAGGGCAATGGTCCGACGTAGTAGCAGAGCAAGTGTTAAATAGTGCATTGGGGAACTTTTCTCGCCATTCAATATTAGCCCATCCCTGATCCAACCGCGCTTTGATGTGGCCTTTATCCTACAGTTTTGCTAAGTAAAACTAGCACCTTGATGTTCCAATGGAATAAGGCCAAGGCAGGTAATGTTCCGGCAAAAGGCTGAGGAGCCAGATTTACTGGGGTCACCTCCATTCCACTCTTTTGACGAAACCAAGATATTAAGATTTCCAAGAATAGGCTAAGGCCCGAAAATGCCATTCGAACGTTATAAAGATTATACCAGAACTCAGCCTGGTCCCCCACATTAAGAGGGCCATAAATCGCCGAAAGCAGCCAAGGATTACCCCGGGTATGATGTTATTAAAGCAGAGATGACGTTCATATTGCCAACGTTCAGATAAAACCCGACACCGTTTTTCCAAGCCATAAAAAATCCTCAGATAAGCCAATCGGGGGAACATGCACATAGTTGAAGAAGTGGAGATGATTAAGGACAGGAGAAAGGTAGGGAGTAGGAATTTAGTTTCAGAGAGAATGACGAGGTCGGGATTAACGAAGTTACACATTGCCTTGAGGTCAAGAACTGCCGAGCAAGAGGCCAGACCTCGGCAATTCCAAGCGAGGATAATCATTTCTGTCTATTTAATTATTTTTAAAATTTCAAAAAGTTTTATAAAATGATGTTGGGCTTTTTGCTCATTATTTTTTTTGTTTTTACTTACCTTCTCCATGCGATGCAAAGAGTGGTACTAAGTTAATACGAAGATAATGATAACAAGTTACCGGTATATATTTTGTGGCGCTTCTAATTGAGCTTGTGGCATGGGCCAAATTTCTAGAACAGTTTGTATTAAATGCAATTATGTTGTTTTATTGTCTTAATTTAATTGTATATGTGCAAAGACTATATGGCCTGACACTATCCTTGAATTCTAATTTTGGGCAAAGGTTGTTGAGGCTGTTAAGTTTTTTGTATTGGTGCTAAAGGAACATCTTCATTGTTGTCTTGTTATTAAACAATATCAAGAATAAGAGCCTGACCATTGTTGTCTTCTACTGGAGTTACATCTTGAATAATGTTAGGAATGAGAACCTAATCATTGTCAATTGCAATTTCTTCTTCAAAAACAACATTTCTTACTTTATCTTCTCTTCCAAACTCAACATCCTCAAGGAATCTCACATTTCTCATCTCAAAAAAGGACCTGGTGGTGAAATCATAAAACTCAAAGTGACAGCTAATTGTTTAGTGTATCAAACAAAGTAGGAGCAAATTGTTCTTGAGTCTAGTTTCTTTTCATTTGGCTTGTAAGGCCTTGCCTCTGCTTGACAACCTTAAATGTGTAAATGCCCTATGCTAGCCTTTTTGCCTGTCTATAGTTTATAAGGGATTTCAGGTATTGCTTATTAAGGATATATACTGCAATCTTTAGTACTTGTCTCGAAAGCAATTTAGGTAGAGAAGAATGATTAATCATACACCTCACCATCTCCTTAAGTGTTATATTTTGTCTCTTAACACTGTTTATGTTTGTTTGCCTGCTATCGTGTATTACGGGACGATTCCACAATCTTTAGAAGAGGGAGAAGGGTCCTGGATGTTGTTCTCCTGATCTGTCTATCTATTATAGTATTCAACACCACAGTCAGATTTAGCAGCTTTAATTTTTTTGCCAAGTTGAAGTTCAACTTTAGCTTTAAAGACTTAAAAACATCTAAGGATTGAAACTTTTGTTGTATTAAATATAGGTAACCATATCTTGAGTAGTCGTCATTCTGCCTAAAAGATTGTGCAACATAAGTCTCATTCAAATCTAAATAAACTCCAATCTTAAACAATAATTTAATGCTTCCTATAGCATCGACTAGAACTTTATTGCTATCACCCATAAAGATAAATCTTTCAGCATCACTTAGTGATTAGCTCTACAGGCACCCTACATAGTCAAACTTATATGAGTAGTAGTGCCAAAATCTACCATCAAATATCTTAAGGTATAGAAGCTAAATTAAATTTTGAACAAATTAAAGCAAGAAGCTTACCTTTCTTTGTACGCCAAGCAACGTATTTGGAGTACTCTTTTTTCATGTGTCCTCTCTTCTTGTAGAAATTCTAGGTAAATTCCTCATCCTACTTCTTTTGTTTCTTTTGTTGAGGTGTTTTATCTGCCACATCCTTAGCTTCTTCCTTTTCTTGTTCTGAGATATTGATGCTAAGTGATCACTTTCAGTCTTAGCTCGCTGAATCCTTTCTTCTTCTTGCACACAATGAGATATGAGCTCATTAAGAGTCCATATGTCCTTTTAGGTGTTATAGCTCAATTCAAATTATCTGTATTGCGTAGGAAGAGAAATAAAAACTAAGTGCATGAGTAAGTCCTTAGACAGCTCTAACTTTAGTGACTTTATTTTTAAAGCGAGATGAGACATCTCCATGATGTACTCCCTTGTGTTTCCTTTTTTTTATACTTCATGGAAACGAGTTTAGCCCAAAGGTTACTTGTCTTCGACTTTTCATATTTAGCAAAATATTGCTTAATTTCCTCAATGAATTTTTTAGTATTATTGCTCTTAGTAGTAGAGCTCCAAAACACTTCTGGAATAGAATGTTTCATAATCATTAGACACATGTGATTAAAGGGATCCTACTTCTTAATTTTAGTTTTGTTTGGGTTTTCAGTAGTAGAAGTGCTCGCTCTGCCTATAGTGCAAATTCTAAATCTATACATCAAATAACGATTTCCACATTCTTTTTCTAGACCTTAAAATTTGTCCCTTTAACATCGAGATATTATTGACTTGAACAGAAACATATGTAGCCTTAGTAATAGAAACTGAATACAGAACAAAATACAATAACATATTCACAATCAAAAACATGTCACAATAACATAAACATAACATAATCAAAAAACAATATCGGGGCACCTATCTTAAGATATCTAACACAACATTGATGTTCAATCTTTAGATAGAGACATCAATTTTAAGTGGTACTCTCAATGCAATAATCAAATATTGACAATAAATTCTGTTAAACAACACGTTTTCTTTAGACCAACTTTCTTCACATGGAAAGCTAATGTATAACTGTCACATATTTATTACCACAAGTGCGTCCACTATTTGGCTAAATAAGTAACCTTTCTTTGGGCCAGTTATAATTTGTATAAATAACAAACATAAAAACATGGTGATAAGACATAAGCTGTGCAAATTATAATCCTTAATAATAATTAAAATGATTGTTTCAAAATTCCTATTTTCTATTATTATGCACAGCCCTGCAACAACGCCACGACATCGTTCGACTGACACTGCAGCGCTGCGAACTTTTGTCCACAGTATTGCAGCGCATTCCACGGGTGTCGTAGCACTGCGATAATCGCAACATAGTCTGTCCGCAGCACTGCAGCATGCCCTACAAAGGTAAATGAATTTCATCTAAGTTAAATGATTTATTTAATTTATTTTAATGGTGTTGTACCTTTTAGCCCCTTTCTTGGGGCGTTACAGAAGTCTAGTGCACTGGTTTTGAGTCGAAGCTCAATGACTTCTAGTAAAATGATGTCACATTTGAAAAAGTAGAGCTGGAACACAACTAGATGAACTAATCAAATTGCACAAATCGAAGCATGGGAAAAAGCTAGATGTGGATAAGGAAAGAGATGACATGATGCAGGCGGAGAATAGTGTGAAGAAGAGCAATGAGGCTCATACAAAGAACATGCAAAAAATATTACAAAGATGAACAAAAACATGTTACAAAGTTTGGATTGATTAGGATGTCGGGTTTGAGACTTTATTTATATATGTATATAATATACACATGTATGTATATTATATATATATACATATATATATGGCTCCATTAATCCTTTGATATTATTGGAGTTTGTCTTATGAGGGCTCAGCCATATGAAAAGCTCATATACGCACAAGGTTTCGCTTGTTAGAATCTTCAATTGTAGATATTCAAAATTTTGTAGAACCCTGGAATAACAATATTACTATCTCAGGGTCATATCATGTCAAATTATCAAGAAACTGAATTAAGGAATAAATACTTCTATCCATAGAAGCAACTATTAGTTCTTTTATGGAATTACTATTATGATAGATGAATGAAGTATTATCTTTCTCAATCAAATCACTTTAGTTCTTCAATGGATTCATTCTCTTCTTGACGGGGAGAAGAAAAAGCTGTAAAATGATTTCATGTCTTCGGGACCATAACCTTTTAATGCTTTTGTATACTTTTCCGCTAGGATCTTATTAAACCTAGTTGGGTCAATATTAAGTATCTACTCATTAAGCCCATACCTAGTTAGAAGTCTATGGACCTTCCTAATTAGACCACTTAATAAAGAACCTATCATAATTAAATAGCCTTAATATAATTGTTATTTTTATATGTTGCCTATGAAATAATGGGAAACTTAAAACTTCCCAACATGGTTGTTGTGATCATAGTTACAACGTGAAAGAAATATCAATACCCTACTGAAAAAAAAAGAAGAAGCAATAATGTACTCACCAATATCACTCACTTCTACCATACACACACATGTACATATATATCTATATATGTATGAATGTAAGGGTGAATGTATGTAAGTTTGTGCATATATAATCTCCGATTCTTACATGTAAGAGAGATTGTTGTAAGAGAGATTATAATATATTTCTCAAATATTTAAAGTCAAGAGTCACACATGAAAATTAAAAAAAAATGCATTTTCTAAGTGTTTGGAATCAGCATCTAATGTCGTGACATTGAAAGTTGAAGTCGTAATGTTGAAATCTCTTGCAAAATACGCTCAGGATAGAAGACCTAACACCTCGGTGTTGTGAAGATGTCATGTTGGCACCACGGCGCCCAGTGGCAGTGGCACAATGCTAGCTGTTGCACACGGCACCACAGCACAAGAAAGATGGCCCACGGCGCCAACCCAAAAAATGTTGATTTTGTGTCAATGTAATGTTGAATTGTTTTGAACCATTGTGTTGATTTGTTGTGTGCTTTCGTACAAAACTGAATACTAATTATTGACAGCTATATTTACTGTAATAAATATGTTGTTTTATAAAAGGATACTTTTACGTGAAAGACTGTATGAGTTACAATATTTATGTCTATTCATGAAAAGACACCCTTTTGTCTTTATTAAAGCTCTAGAATTTCAAGTTTCATAATCTTATTTTGAAACATCATACTATTATTAAATATAGTGTTCAGGGTTTGTTGTATCTTAGGGTAATTTGCTACAAAATCATTTTAGAAAACTTTTGTAGTGAGGGCAAATAAAGCCTTACGAAATGTATTCCTATATGCCTCAAACCCAACTCTTGTTTCTAAATTTTCTTACTTCTATTTTCAGATTTATACTCAAATTTCTTCAACATTACCAATTAAAAGGGAAAAGAATTGGATTTTTTTTATTTTTGAAAATTAGATACTTACCTTTTTTTTTAATTTTCCAGTTTGTTAAAAAAAAGTGTTGAGGAAATCTTTTAGTTTCATCTAAGGGAAATTATATTATGATCATATAATTGAATGACTTGTACTAAAACAATCAATAACGGAACCATAAATTTTTGCTAATGGGACTATAAGATTAATTTTTCAATTTTCATTGGGGTTATTGCGTGTTAATATAATATATTGCACATTTATGCATATAAGATTTTCGAACACTAAAAATTTGAGTGCTGGTTGGGTCTTCACTGGCACCGTGTATGGCTCCGTGTATGAAGAGAATATTACAGAGCGTATACATGAATATAGTGCCGTGTATATATATGCATATAATAGTTACCTTTCTTTTTGTTGCCGATTGAAGTATAATTATCTATTGTGTGCGTGTGTATATATTTGTTGATAAGAAAGAGACAGAGGCTTAATCTTTGGGGTTCTTGAGGTTGCCTTTCAACTTGTTTAAACAGCAATTGGATATAAACAAATCATTATTTTGAATATATGAGTGCTTTCATATCAAAACACTAAGAGTGTGCTTAGAGGGTAGTTGGATCTATAAAATAGAACCCAAACATATTTTTACTTTATTCCGTAGCATGTGAAAGCGTTACACTATAACGGTTGGAGCTAATAAGTTATAATGACATTGTTAAACACACTCTAAAGATTTGTGTTTTTTTTATTTTTTGTTTAAAATTTTAACTCTCCACTTATTATTTATAACTCAAAGGAATACTAAATGCATACTCTATTTCAAACTCTTTTTGAGAAGCTACCTTCTACTTTTGACATGTATCTTCTTGATTTTTTTTTCCAGATAAAAACACTTAAAAAAAGCCATTCCTTTCAACAATTTTACGTGAGTGACAATCTCTATCTTTCAATGTACAACCCACTTTTTTTGTTTCTTTTTTCTATTTGAAGACTTCACGCTCACGTTCTACATTCATTATAAAAAGCTTGGTCTCCCATCCGGTACCGGACTAGTTCAACAATTATACCTTTCTTCATTAAAAAAATATAACTTTGTTTGTGGTTTGTGTAATATTTAATAAATGCAGTCTAAACAATATAATATTGAAAGTTACATTTCAACAAATTAAAAGCTACAAGAAAGAATAAACAAAGTTACTTTTTCGACAAAGAAAGTTACATATATCCAACTATCTAGGCTTAAAGACTTGCCCATCGTTATATATATCAACCAAAATTTATAAATTTATAAGCCTGCCAACTTCCACTGAAATTGATTTCCCTTTTTTGCCTGAACACTAGCTTTTGTGAAGCAATTCTCTTGAGAATATCAACGGGGGCAGAGATTTATAAAGTACTAACTTTTTCTTTTGATTTTATTTTTAGTTTATTTACATATATTTCTTTGTTGGAAAATTAGTAAAAACCAAGTATTGTGTACATGTATGCTTTTCAACTATTAATGTTGCAAATTAAACTTTTGTAAATGGAGTTTTCCTATTAAGAGATCGATGGTTCAAAAATAATTGCATGAAATTTTCAAATGATGGGTTTTTTTTTTTACTTTAAAAAACATAATAAATAGTTTGCTTTATAAACAGAGGTACGTAAGAGACGCTTAATGAGGAAAATAAATGTTTATTTTGTTCCAATACCTTGTTGTTTTCTTTTGAACTTGGACGCTTTTAATGGACTTATGAACTTGAAACTAGCAATCTAGTAAATATAGACCCAAAAAAAAAAAACAGAATGCAACAGTCGTATAAAACTGTGAGTGAGAGAAGTCATTTAAAGATAGTGTGATACTCCTGTAAATATGTTTTAAAAAAAATAAACCTTGTTTTTAAGGTTTTTTTTTTTTTTTTTTTTTTTGAAATAGTTAAAAATGACGCATGTCAAAAGTAGAAGGTTAGCATTTGAATTAAAGTCTGTATTTAGCACTCTATAGATAAGTGGATAATGAAGATCGAATTCGCTGGAGGGGTTGGTATTGTTCTCAAGATTAATACGGCCACTTTGGAGGGTGACTTCTACCACTTCGCTCATATTCACGCGATGGATACTGCTGCTTTGCAACAGTTGACCATGAGAATAGAGTGTCGTTCCACTTACCATGCAATTGGCCATTCTATTGTAATGTGCAATTTGCTAATGATAAGAAGAATGCTAGGGGGGAAAAAAAAAAGGAAGAGAGAGAGGGAGAGAGAGAGAGAGAGAGATTGTTAAGATGGTTGTTCAACAATCTTTGTTTGGATTCAGATTAATCAGAATTTTTTGAATCAGGAAGTTAGCAATCCTTAGAACATCGAAGTGATTAACCAAGGTGACATCGAGGAAAATAATTTGGAGTCCAAACAACTGCCCATAAAGGACACCAAAACAATGGTTTAGAAAGCTAGTAGCCAAAGTTTCACCGCTCTCTTGGATAGCCTAAGCCGATGATGGTTGATAAGTAGCTTTCACTCTAGTTATTTAATAGAAAGCCCAAAAGGGCTACAGTGTCCAATCACAGATCCATGTCACATTTAATTCCACCAAAACAAGTTAAAAATAAGGCTTTACCTTTGTATGTCACTTTGCATTGATCTTTAAGGGGAAAAAGTCAATAAGTATGCAATTGTTCAGAAAGAAATAGAGTTAATGGTTTCAAGGTCATGGAATAAATCTGTAGATTTATATAAACTTGTAATCCTTGATGCTAAAATGAAAATGATTTTGCTCTCATGTTTGAAGTGAGAGAGGCTTCAAGTTGCGTATATAAAACCATATTGACTCGTGTGCTTTCCGGTTATTTTCCTGGGCTTTTTCCGTATCTTATAATTTTTTTTCTATTTTTATTTTTTTAGTTATTGCAACTTGTTTTCTTTTTCTTTTTAATAAATTTGAGTGAAGGATATCTTCCTAACTTATTTATAAAATATAGTAGAAGTGGATAATTCCTGGGACAGTTGAGATGTCAACATCATTGATTTTAACTATACTTATTAATGACTATTTAATTATCCCGCTAAAACATAACAAAGCTGGCTCGATGTATTTCTTCAAGGCCTAAGCTTGTGTCCAGAGAGAAAATTGAAAGTGCATTCCTGTTGGAATCCTCTATTCTCCCACCAAACTAAAGCCGCCAACGCAAAATACCAACATTAATGATCCTATTTATATTAGAAGGCAGGACTTAGCATGGTGAAGACAACAATTGAAGTTCTTTTATTAATTAGAAAAACATCTCTTTCAGTATTAGTTAAATAAACCATGCGTGCGTGCTGGCTAAAATTGAAAACTGCACATTTTTAAAAGCAAAAAGTATAGTGACAATGATAAACCAAGGGCATGATACAATAGTAACTGAATTGATCACCAGTTTCTAATGAGTTAGATACTGATTTATTTCAGGTGTTGGTGTTTTGAACATTTATTTATCTGTGACAAAATAAATGCATGCATACACCACCTACTAGTGGAATACAAGCATGCAGAATTTTAGTGTGTATGTAGGCTTGACTTTGGTGTTTGAGTTAGAAATTATCAAACCCCTTCCCCAACTAAAATTTTACTTGATAGTCGCAGTAGCAATGTAATTTTTTGGGTTAAAAAAAAAACCAAAATATGTCGTCTATTTTACCTAAATACCATTTTTATTATGTACTCGTTTAAGTACATGCTATACACGTATTAAGTTTTTATTGAAGTTTTTATAACGTAGATTAAAAATAAAAGAATGAATAGAAGAAAAATTTTATTTAGTGATTCAAAAAGAAAAAGTTTCATAATTAACCTCTGAAGATATACATTTATTTTATTTAGCCCTCGACATTACCTTTTTGGATTGAATTATCTTAAGATTTATGAAATGTATAGTTTTGTGTAACGACTCGCACCTTCCCTTGGCATGATATTATCCGCTTTAGACTTAAACCTACACATTTTGCTCTTAGGCTTTATCCCAAAGGGCCTCATACCATTGAAAGATGGTGTCCTCGCTTATAAACTACCAAATGACCATTTTCAGGCGATGTGGGACTATACAGCTTACCCTGTCTTAGCCCTCTTACCTTAGGGGGTTGATGACTGTCACAATCACACTATTTTGGCCTATTTCTCTATCTTGGATTCATGAACATTTATAAGACTAAACCACGGTTTTGTTAGATACGACACAATTTCTTATGTTTACTAGGTGAAGTTTTAATTTATGTCTCTATCTAAGACTTGAACTTCATTATGAGTATACACTTAACCTCAACTACGTAACTATTTACACTGAACATTCTAGTAAAGACGAATAAATTTTCATGCCAAACTAGTCACATAAGAATGACCAGTTCTTACTCATTTAACTATGGAATAGCGGTACAATTATTACATAGTTAGGTTACCATCACTGGTGACTCTTTCATGAATATAGTTTCGGTCCCATTCTATTGGATATGTCCTTGACTGAGTCCTTCGAAAGACTTTTCATCAGGGGATCTGTTAGGTTCTTATTCTACTTAACATAAACAACGTTAATAATGTTATTAGTTGTTTCACATATTCATGTCTCAAGCTAATATGTCTAGACTTTCCATTATACACTTTGTTATTAGCTCTAGACAATGTTGCTTCACTTCCACAGTTTAAAGAAATGGATGGCATCGGTTGTGGCCATAACTTAATATCAAACAATAAATTTCTCAGCCATTCCGCTTCTTTGCTTATAACTGCAAGTGCTATAAACTCACTTTCCATCTTTGAGTGAGTTATTTACATTTGTTTCTTAGAAGCCAAGACACAGCTCCTTTTGCTATTGTGAACAATCCAACTGGATGTGGAATTATTATCACTTTCATTAGTTGTCCACCTAGCATCTAAGTAACCTTTTAGCACCACGAGATAATCATTATAAAACAAACCTAAATTAAGGTCCTTTTAAGATAATCAAGTATCCTTCCAATTGTATTCCAATGTCCTACACTTGGGCTACTCATGAATCTTGATATTTTGCATATTGTAAAAGTAATATCTGGCCTTGTACAATGCATAGCATACATCATGTTACCAATTGATACGGACCACGCTAACAACGTGATGAAACCCAACACCAAATTTGAAAATTTTGAACCCTAAGACCTTTCAAGTTGAATGGAAACTGTGACCCATTGCTTAACAAAGCAAGAACCTTAGTATGGTGTAGACGCCACAAACGGGTATAGAAAGTCCGTTTGATAAGTCAATCGAATGCCACAAGGAATCCTTGATAAGTTCAAAAAAGTTTCTTCAAGAACTCAAGAAGAATAACTTTCAATATAAATGAACATCAAAACTGAATTGTATAACCTGAAAGATGGCCTTACATGGCTGAAATTCACATAGGGTTTATTTTAAATGTAAAATTTGTAATCTACCCCTAATGAAAGAAACGCCTAAATAAAGTCCTAGGATGAATCAGATTTAACTCAAGATTCCTTCCTCCTATTGATGCCTATAATAAAGTCTAAACAAAGATTCTAAATTTCAAATTGTGAAACTAAAACTTAAACTAAAATAAGATTACAAAGAATTCAAATCTTGAATCTTGAATCTTGATTCATTGTTGGGCGCACCACTCCTACATGTGTACTTGTACAGAATGGACATGCTAGTTGGCCATGCAATGACTCAATGTATGTGTACTTCTAATTGGCTCCCTTCCAGATCAACTTTGATGAGTAAAATCAGCCTTTGTTCACCCTCAGTACTAAACACACTCTCTTCTTGTTGTAGAACTCTCTAAACCAAGTTGTTCAGCTCTTCTTTGAATCTTTTAGCTTGAGCCCTCGTCACCGGACCAACTGGAACTTGAATCATATCATGAAAATTCTTTGCAGCCTCGATGTCCTCATCATTCCCCCCTCTTGAGAAGGATTTGTCCTTAAATCAACACCTACATCAAAATGACTCAAGTTAGAAACATTAAAAGTAGCATTAACATTATACTCACCTGGTAAGTCAAGTCTATAGGCATTGTCATTCACCTGTTCTTGCACTTGAAAAGGACCATCTCCTCGGAGTAGCAACTCAGAACGTCTTTGTGCTAGAAATTGTTCCCTCCTCATGTGTAACACACCCAATCATTGGGCTCAAAAACCAGCTTGTGATGTCTCTTGTTAGCTTGCTTGATGTATTGTTCGATTCTCCTCTTTATGTTGAGCCATGCCCTCTTATGGAGTTCACAAATTCTACCTTCTTCTTACCATCTAAGTTCACATGCTTAGAAACAGGTAAAGGTGTTAAATCCAAAAGAGTTAAAGGATTAAAACGATAAACAATTTCAAACGGTGAAAACTTAGTAGCAGAATGAATGTTA
>CAMOHE010045925.1:0-25306 GCA_946598075.1 Artocarpus hirsutus | reverse complement strand
AGTCAAACTTCATACTAGTTTTCATTCATTATTATCCCAATAATAATGACCGACTAGGGATAATTTAGAATAGAATTCAATTTTCACTTAAGAGTTTTACTATCAAGTTACATACTTGATGACCTTAAGCAGAATTAACTATTAATGGAATTAGAGTAAAAAACAATAATGAAAATGCCTCTTTATTAATAAAATGTAAATGTAACGAAGTCAAAATATGGTCATTACATAATTGACTTAGGGCATATCACTAACACAAACTTGATCATATTTTAATTTTTTTTGGGCTTTTTAGTGGTTTTCTTAGGTTTTTTGGCCAATTTATGGATTTTTTAGTTGTGGACTTTTTCATAGTTGATTTCTAAGGATAGAAACTGGTTTTTGGGTTGATTTCCATCACTGTTCTATTTTAGTCCAATTAGTTTAAAGGCAACTTATAAGAATGCCCCCTAAAGGAGCATCTTTTCAAGATTGCCCCTCCTAGAAGGGTAAAAAGATGATTTATTAAAAGTCCAAATTACCTTTCCTTTTTTAATTAAAAAGGTGATTTATTAAAAGTCCAAATTACTCTCCCTTTTTACTCCCTCATATGGTAGATTATTCTGGTTCGCTGGTGCAGGTTGTCGGATTGTAACATGGTAGTTCCAAAGTTAGAACCTACCTTAGAACCTACCATATTCTAACATATTTTCTTTGAAATAAAGAAGTACTAACTATCTCTAGTCACCGACGTGGGTGTCGAATTGTAACCTCGTAGCTGGAACCTACCAGATTTTAACATATTTTCTTTGAAATAAAGAAGCACTAACTGCCTCTGGTGGTCAGCGTGGGATGACAGATTATAATCCGGTTGGTTTCAAAGTTGGAACGTACCAGATTCTAACATATTTTCTTTAAAACAATGAATAAAACAATCAAATTAAGTAATCGACATTCAAAGGAAAATACCTGCAATCAAACAAAGAGTTCAACAACAAGATTTGCCAAAAATTCATAATTATGATTGTCAATGTCATCAAAAGAAATCAAACCATTGCACAAGTTTAAACACACAAAGGCAAAATACCAAAAAGGTTTAGCCTCCTCAACTCTTCCGAGGGAACGTCAGCTCTGCCTATATTAGAACCCTAAGCCTCTCCTCTATCGTCTTCCTTGTCAATTCCTTCTTCTCCTTTCGATTTCCTATGACATGAGACTAGCATTTTGCATTCACATAACCCTCCTTCAAAACTCCACTTTTCTTGTCCTTTTTCTTCTATTTTCTCAACCACCAAATAGGCAGTGAAAAGTTGAAAAGGTGAGAGAGAATTAGAGAATCAAAGATGGTTCTATACCATTTTTTGCAAGCTCCACTTAAAGTCTGGCCACTGTCACAACAGCCAATAGGTCTACTTTTGCCCCCAATCTAAATCACATAGCATTTCCTTCAGTGTTGGAGAAATATTGAAGATTGAAATTGAAATTCGTTTGAGAAAGAGAGAGAAATGGAAAGTAATATACCTCTGGAGGACATAAGAGGCGTTGCCGTCGTCAACAAAGAAGAGGCTGAGGGCGATGTGCTCTGATGTGATGAAATTATAACCTCTCGACCTTGAATACTCCACTGCCGCCTTCAAAACTCGCTTCATGCTGATCGAAAACAACAATTGGATGACGGAGCCGGAGTTGGAGACAAAAGGATGGCAGTCCTTATGCTCATCCTTAAGCAGAATCCAATGGCTCTAGATGGCACGGATGGCAAGGCGGGCCTGTCAAAGGTGATTCCAAAGAAAGAGAGGAGACATAGGGGAGAAAGAGAAAAGAATGAAGGCCTAGAGAGAGATAAAACAGAGAATCTAAGAAGCGAAAAGAGAGAACATCTTAAGGTTTGTTTGTTTACATGAGAGTAAGAGGGTAAAACGATACATCTAATTAAAAAGAAGAAAGAAAATATTATAGAAGGGTAATATTAAAAAGTGAAAAAGAGTAAGACAATATTGATACGAGATATTTATAGGGACATTTTATATAATTTTCTCTTAAAATTAGATTGGGCCAAAATGAACAAGCCTTTTTACTTGTAGCCCACCAAGTTACGATCCACGTAAGTTCCTCGAGTATAGTTTAGGCTCACATATGGAGCCCATTCACATAGAAAGATAGGATCCTAGGCCTACGCCTATAAAAGTGCATGATACAAAATCAGCCATCAACACCAATAATCTATATCTATACATCTAAAAAAAATAGAAAAAAAAAAAGAAAAACTCTCTTTTGATATGTTCTCCAACACATAACAAGTGTCAACTGTTCCCTTTTTTTTTTGGCTTTTTTCCTGATTTATATTTTTTAACTTTTCTCTTTTCTTTCTCTTTTTTTTTCCCCTTTTTGCTAAAGGCTACCATTCAATTCAGTTGTTACAATTTTACAATGTGCTTTTTTTTTAACTTTTTTTTTTGTTCGTTTTATCTTCTCTACTAAACGATTTTTTTTCCCTCTTACCATTTCATCTTAGCATGTTTAACAGTGTTAATAGCGTATAAACAACTACGTAAGACTTCTATTGCTAAATAAACTCTAAAATAATAAAATAATAATCAAAACTTTAACCCAATATAAACCTTACAAAAATACTTCACGTGAATGCAGTGACACCTAGCTAGTCCATTATAAATTGGATGGAATGACATTAGATAACCATGCGTCACCATTTCAAATGCCTGCACTAAAGTTTGTCAAGCCTTTTTCCATCCACTTTTTGATGGATTCTTCACAAAATGATTTTGAAAGAATAATTTTATAAATCGAGGATTAATTGTGGCATGTTTTGTGGGGGAAAGATAAAAATCAGATTCACTCATCAGTGTATAGATTTGGGTTATTTATCTTTTTATACCATGTATTTTTAGTTTATTCGAATACTATACATTATTTTTAGATCTCATTAAATTTATACCTTCATGTTATATTTAATACACAAATTTATACCCCTTTCCAATCAATATGATTTAAAAATTTGCACAAACATCCTCAAATTGAAAAATAAGAGAATTTTACACATTTGAAAAAATTTTATACTAAGGTTTTTGACTTTAAAAATGTGTAAAATACCTTCAAAAATAAGTGTTTTGTATGTTTTTATTTTGTTTTCTTTTTATTTTTAAAAGTTTTAATTTTTCTCTATTTTACTTAAGGATAATTTAGTCATTTTAAAAGTCAAAATCAACTACTGACTGCAATAAAATATAAATTTATATATTAAATCTAATCTAAAAGTGTACATTTGATGAGATTAAAAAGTAAAAATATAGGTTTTGAATTAACTTAAAATAAAAGGTGTAAACAAATAAATATCTCATGATATTTTTTACACTCTTCCGTTCAAAATAAATAATTTCTAAAATTAATATTATGTATGTATATGTATAATAACCTGAAACTCTACTAGGGCTACGGAGGATCACAATTAATCAAGTATAGAGTAACAGGTTATAAATTTTTGATTGAGACATCAAGAAAATAAACATCATGGTAGTAAAATGGTATTTTATAAACTAAGAAGTCAGATATTCGAGTCTTGTATCACAATAAGAGTCTACCTTATAGTATAGATTATATTGACGGACACATCAAAACCCTGGCTTATTATTTGGTGAAGATCCAAGATCAAAATCTGTGTCATTTCACTTATGGTACTAATTGATTCTGAGAATAGTACTAGCTCGGGAAGCATGAAGATATCACTGCTCTCTTTCTTCATAGGGATAAAAAAAAATTGAAGGAAACAAAGAAAGAAAAGGCTCTTTTGAATATGGAAACTGACCTTTCCATATGAAGGAACATGTTTAATGTCTGGAAAACAGAACCATTTATTGGAATCATGACTGAGTTTCCACCAAGTCTAAACTTTGACAAGGAAACAAAGAAAAAAGGAAAATAGAGCTAACGTTCTCCACTATCCCGAAGAATAAAACAAAGAACTCACACAAAATCAGTGGATTTCCTAATCCCTCCACCCAATCGTTTCATTGTCCCACCAGTCATAAATTATGCTCCCGTGGCAGCACTAAAAACCCAAAAGTTAGTATTCTTTTCTCTTTTTGTTTCCTTTGTTTTTGCTAGTTATTTCCCCCTTGGCTTGGAGTCTAGATTTTTGGGACTTCTTGAAGACTAACTTCTAGTTATTTCGTGTTTATTTTTGCTGGTATTTTCTTTCCCTGTCTTTTGTCTTTGGTTGTGTTGTGTGTAAGGTTTTCTTTGCAAGTTTGTCTTCTAGGTTTTGGTGATGTTTTTTGTGTGTATGGCATGGTGTTGTGACTCTTATTCGTCTAGATTTTTCGTTAATTTGCGGATCTTTAAAAGGGTCTAATGTGTGTCTTTTTTTAGATTTATCAAAGTACTTCAATTTTAGACTTCTAGCACTCCCCCTACCTGTGTCTTATCATGTTTGTTTTGATAGTCTTGGTTAAGTCATGCTTGTATTGTAAAGTATGTCACATTATTTGTACTTATTTATCCAAACAAAACCTTTTCCATTTCACAAAAATATACAAATAACTCTAATAATACATAATCTCCTACCCCATATAGAATTCGCATCACATTATTTTATCTATGGGGTAAAAAAGATATAACTTTTTGTAATTTTAAATTATAAGAAGAAACCTCTAATTTCCCAAAAGGCCCTTTAAGAAGGCAAAATTTTAGCCATTTTGTACTGCACATGAAGTTGTACTACAACTAGAACTCTTACAAAACTTGCCAAAGGTGACAAACTGACTTTGACTTTAGGCTACAGAATTAGGTGAACAATAAATTTTGTTATTATTTCTCAAAATATTATATTGCATCAAATCCAACAAAGCCCGTTACCAACCCTATTTTATTTGGAGTCCATGAAATTATAAGCTGAATGATTTGGACATGTAAGCTAAAGGGATTGGTTTGAGCAGGTGATCTAAAACGGAAAGTTGGTGCAATGTCTAGACTCCAAATTAGTTATGGGTTATAACTTATTTGTCCATTACCAGAACTAGGATTTCATGGAGATGAGTTAAGATAATTTTGGTTTCCTTATGCATTCACCACTCGTCACTTGACATGTGGCATAATTGTTGTTGCTGTTGGGTTTTTTTTTTTTTTGGATAAATCATGTATGTAGCATAGTTGTTGACCAATTGATGATGCGTTACCTAGACAGGGGCATGTCTGTATTTATCTGCCAAAAAAGTTTATGCATTATATAAATCAAAATTTGACCTTTAGCGATGATAAAGCTGGCTTGGCTAGTGGGAACACCACTTTATTTCTGTTTTCAGTTATTTTTTTATTTAGAAAGAGTTGTTTGAGCGAAAAAACGGATTCCATGTTGAAGGATTTTCATTCTTCGACATTTTGTAAAGACATCCCATTGTATGTAACAACTCGTGCACAAAACCCCTTTAAAAAAAAAAAGAAAAAGAAAAAGAAAAAGGGAGGGGGCCTAAAGGGCTTATCAAAGTTTCACTTTTAACATCTTACTAAAACTTAAGTTCTGAGTCATCCGAGTCCCATTTAAAAGTGGTAGTATTTTCCTCCTCCCATTGTATATATATAAAAAAAATTATATCAACAAAACATTTTTCCAATTCTAAAATGAAAAATAATGAGAGAACTACTTTCTCTTAATTAAACAAATCTTTTGTAACCTTTAAACAACCTAAGATCATTTGGTCATATGATATATAAGGTTTTTGGGTAGGATGGGGCTTTGGGAGGAGAATATGGCTTGACTTTCATTTTATTAAACAAAAAAAAGCCATTAAACGGGTATATCAAGTAATTACAGGCATAGCTTAATGGTAAACTCATACATGACTTCACCACATAGTGCAAAGTTGTGTAAAGTTCGGGTCTCCCCCATTCCAAATTAAAAAAAGGGGTAAGTCAAATAAATATTCCTTCTAGACAATTAATATTTAGATATACTATTTTGTGAAAAATTGAACCAGCATATGAATAAAAAATTCTAGTGAATAATAAAACTTCAGAAGTGATATGTAACCTAATTTACACATTTTAGATACATGTTCTACTGTCAAAAAAAAAAAAAAAAAAAGAAAAAGAAAGAGAAAACCCATTAATTTATAATCGAAATGATTTAAGTGGAAAAAAGAACTCATTTTTTTCAAATTTATTTTTGTTAATTCAATTGGAGATGGATTTAGTTTATAATTCATATAAATATATAACTAGAACTTTTTTTTTTCTTTAGATTGTGTAATTAATGATTCTAGTTTTTTTCTTTTTTTGCCCTCTAAGTCATGATTTAAAATTTGGGTTAATGAGATAATTGGCTCAATTACGCTTATTGAATTAAAATATGACTCTAATTTGTAAAAATTCTACAAATGTCTCATAATGATATCATTAAAATTATTTATATGTAATTATATAGTATAATTTGTAATATCATTAAGATAATTACTATATCATTAAGGACATTTTTAAGATATTTTAAATATTATGTTATATTTTAATTTCATAACAATAATTTGGACACGTATTGTAATTTTTTCTTCAAATATCCAAAAACAATAAAATACAAAAGGAAATAAAATAGGCCCAGAAAGTCCAACTCGTCCCCTTAACCATTCTCCCTAGCTTTGTAATAAAGTTGATCCTTTCCAAAAAAAAAAAATCATAATTGATTAACTTTAGCAATAATTCAAATTATACCAAGTTCAAAGTTTGATATAATTGACTATTTATTATATGGTCAATTTCACTGGTATAGAATTTTATAAGATATATCATTGTGTAACATGATATCATTAGTTGTAGGAAATACTTTGAGGAGATAAGTTCTAATGAAGGACAAGTAGGAAAGCAATTTGGTTGAAAATCAAGTAAAGAGATAAGTTTTTTTTTTTTTTTTTGGTAGAAAATTAAGGATCATGTCAGTTTAGTATTATTTTCAAAATAGGTGAAAACGTTTTTGTTTTGAAAAATAATTTTTTTTTAGAAATTGTGTTGAGAGTTATTTTAAAATTTTTGCCTCAAAAAATATGCAAAAATATTTCAAAAAATTTTGAGAACAAAAATAAATAGGGCCGTTGCGCATGGAATAATTTTGTAAAAAATGAAAAAAAGAGAGAGTATAATTATAAAATTAGTCAGTGTACTATGCATTTGAATGATATTTTATTGTTATTCTCATCCGAGAGAGTCACAATAAGGGCCAAATGGCAGACATTAAATTTAATATTTTGCTAAACCTATATATTATAATAGTGTCAAAAATTTGTTGATTTTCAAGTCCCACCTTCATAATTTACTTACGACAATAATGTAACTCCTTATGTTAACAAAATTGTCTTCGAAATTCCAAATTAAAAAAAAAAAAACCCAAGAAGATTCAAAATCTCGCGTTGATTAACAAGACGTTGTGAATGTATTCATCTCATTTTTTTTTCTTTTTTCTTTCTTTTTTTCTAATGCTAAGCATTTATTCATCTCATCTCATTACGAAGAATAATACATTACACGTACTATTTATGGAAACTTTCCAAAAATAAAAATTTGAACATCTTCACTGACTTGTAGGAATATGTCCAACTTTTTCTCATCTTTTTTTTTTTTTAAAAAAAAGGTTAGTCTCTCAATGAGCAATACTCTTACTAAATCCATCAGCGGGATGACGGGCGCACTACGCAAGTCGTAATCCATGCCTCACTTTCTAAAATTGTAGAGAATGCGTAAGAAATGACTAATTTTTAAGACCAATGGGAGTAAAAAACATAATTAATTAACTAGTTAATAAATAAAATTTTTTAAATTTTTTTAAAAGTTTATCTTATAGTTTTTCAATTTTATCCAAATTTGATTAGCATCAAATTAAAAACCTAACCCTAACTCTCAATTAAAAAACCCTCTTTACGGATCTAGAGAAGACGCAGAGGCATTAATGAACTCGTGTTGTGACAGAGTTGGCTTCCTCCTCGATCTCCTTCGTCGTCGTCAGCTAGCCTCCATCTTGAACGCCGTCGCAAGGTCGAAATCGTGCAAAGCTAATGCCTTCGCGATCGAAATGCTTCATGTCTTACTCGCTCAATGCCCGAAGAGCCGAGGTCATCTAGATGTCCACCATGACGCTATTCACGTGATCGTTCTCCATCCTACTATTGTCGTCAAAGCCGCGCTGTTGAGACCTGGTGATAGAGAAAGAGAGATGAGACAGAGCTAGAAAGAGAGGAGAGAGGTGGAGGGAAGAGAGTGGAAGGATTTGTGTATAAGGACATTTCCAAACTTTCAAAAAAAAATTATGTTGTATATGCTCTTAATTTTTATTGCACTCTTTGAATTTGCTATTCTCCTCCTTCTCTCTAACAAAGCGTTTGGGAATTGTGGTTATAACCAATAGTTTGAACTAATTTTGATTAAAAACTGTAGCACGTGACAGCTTTATACTATAGCCCATTTTTTATTGACATTGTAGCATATGAAAGCTTTACACTATTGCAACTAAAAGTTTTAGTTGAAACTAAGATTGTCAAACACACTATAAATTTTATATTCATGCCAGACTTAAAAAAGTTGTGCCACATTACACCTCGTATTATTTTTTAAAGATAATTAGGATGAGTTGTTTAGATTTTTTTTTTAAAATTTTTCCCAACCAATTCAAATAGGGAAACTTTTAACGTTCTCTCAACTCTCTCTTCCTATCTCTCATCTATCAGAATATTTTTTAGTAGCATAATAAGTTTTAAACATACATTTATAAAGTAAGTTTCAAAAAATATTATTATGCCAACATCATTTTCATAAGTTTGTCAGAAACTTTGGAACTCATACATGATCAACCCGTCACCTAAGGTGTTTGCCATTCGTGTCAATAACAATGTAAAGCTCTCACATGCTTTATTATAAAACAAAAAATAGCTACAGTTAAAGCTCTCAACATGCTACAGTACTGGAACTAATTTTTTGGGTTCAAATTGGTTTGCCAAACACCCTATAAAGATTATTTCAGTTTGAAGGTCAACATGAACAGCCTGCCAAACTAAAGAGGAACGACTTCCAGAATAAAATTTTTTTAAAAAAATTTCTCGAAGGAATAGTAAAAGACCTAGGTCTCAAAATATCATGGGCTTTCTAGTTGAGCAGCCCCATGAATTAGACAAAGTCCAAATGCGCAAATCAGTAGGGTTTTGGAGCTCGTAGTCTTCACAATAAGATCCCAAAACATGGGGAAATGGTTTTAGAAGTTTCAGGAACTCATCCAATATTCTTTTGGTGATGCTCACCAAATATATATATTTTATCTTTTTAAAAATGTTATATGGTACTGAAGGGTAGTTTCTAGATCCTTTCTAACGGTCGATTCTTCAGCCTTTCAGTACGCATATAGTGGACGTGTGTTAGACCCTTGAGCTTCAAACTAAGTCGATGGTGGTAAACCTTGGGCATGGGTGGCTCATGTCCGAGGCAAGGGGGCACATGGCAACCTCCTTTAGACGGTTCAGACAAAGACGCAAAGGATCAGCATGCAGGCACAAGGTGGCCTTGGCCATGCATGAGGGTCAGGCAAAAAATGCGCACGCAGGCAGGGGTGCATGCGCGGCCTTTCGGACAGGCACTCGAGAATTTCGGACAGCCAGCAGGACGTGCGTGCGGGCATGCATACAAGTGTGCGAGAAATTTAGGAAGTCTTGGTTCAAACAACGCTTCGCAAAAAAGGGAAGTGCAGATGTGTGATGGCTTGTTGGGTGAGCGGGCGAACAGGCGGCCCACGTGTGCGAGTGGTGCACACACGAACCGCAGAAGCAATTTGGTATAACGGCTAGCGTTTGAGACATGGCCACAATGACTAGATGTTGAGGGCACGTGTGAGGCATAGGGGAACGTGGAACATTCATGAAGATGCCCAGCCAACGGTTGGACAACAAGAGCGCCCCACGTGGCCCATGTACGCGCATCAGGAGGCAAATGAAGTTAACAGACGATATGTGGCATGTAGAGGGCCAAGTCTCCACCCGAGATTCATGGAAGTCACCTGCAACGTGGCCGTTAGCACGCACAAAGTCCCAAAGTTGTTCCCTAGTGGCTGGGGGTGTCAATCACACGTTGTATATACTGTCTATAAATAGGTGGCCTTGAGACACTAACTCACATAGAGATTAAGTGAGTGTTGTGGTGATCCGAGTGAGGCAAAACTTGTAATCCTTTTTGTGAATTAATAAAAAGGTTGGAAAGTGGTTTCCATAAATTGGTTTTGTGTGTTTGATTAACGAATCATCGTGAGTAAACACTTGGGTAGGCTGACTAGGTCGGGTGACTTAGTGCCTCACAGAGGCAAACTTTCGGTGAAAAATTTGGCTCATGTGACAATTGGTATCAAAGCTTAGGATTGCGAATGTCCCTGGAATTGCTACGATGAATGAGATGCGTGAAAGGGTTTGGAGGAGTTCATCAGGACTCCTCAAAGCGACGATGTGGTGAGCCTTGTTGTGCAGGTGGTGTATCAAGCCGAGCAGATGGCAGCCTTGAACACAGTGCGGTCTGACACATTGAAAGACATGGAAGAGCGGTTATCCTCGATGATGCAGGACTTCATCACAATGATTGACCTGGTGAAGGAAAATTTGTAGAGACTAAAGGATGAGATAAGTATCCTCAAGAGGGCTGTGGCGACCCCCTAGACGGAGGATGATGCCCCTTCTAAGATCAAAGTCTCGAAACCTAAGGCATTCAACGGTGGCCGTAACACCAAAGAACTGGAGAATTTCTTGTGGGACATAGAGCAGTATTTCAAGGCTGCCCATATTCTAGATCGTGAAAAGGTAACCATAACTAGCATGCATTTGTCAGGTGATGCTAAACTATGGTGGCAGACCCAAATGTTGGGAGAGACAAGGGTTGAAAAATCTTAAGTCAAGGATTGGGAAACGCTCAAGAAGGAACTAAAGGACCAGTTCCTCCTGTGCAACATAGCCTGGGTTGCACAAGAAGCACTCAAGAAGCTTTGACAGACGGGTTCTATTCAAGAGTATGTGCGGGAGTTCAGTTCTTTGATGTTGGACATCAAAGACATGTCGAATGCGAACAAGCTGTTCAATTTTCTGTCGGGCTTACAAGCATAGGCACATGCCAAATTGTGGAGACAAGGCGTGAAGGACCTTCCTTTGGCCATTGCAGCTGCGAAGCACTTAGTCGACTTCAGACCCACTCTAAATACCTCGAGTGGTGACAAGAAGAGGGTCAGGAAGGCAAAAAGGGTAAAGGCTCTTCAAAAGATTCTAAGAAACCCAAATAGAAGGGCAAAAAGATGACCGAGCAAAGCGAGTCCAAGGGAGGCAAGAAGGAAGCTGGCTGTTTTATTTGTGGTGGACCACATATGGCCGAAAAATGCCCAAAGCGAGAAAGGCTAAATGCTATCCAAGAGTCCGAAGAAGGGGAGAATGCAGGTGGAGCCAGCACTTCACGGGTAAACACTCTCCAACTCCTCAATATGGTTTCAACTGTTAAGTCAGCCCCGAATAGGGGTCTTTTGCATGCAGCGGTGCAATTAAATAGAAAGGTTGTAAAAGCTTTGCTGGACACGGAAGCGACCACAACTTCCTTTCCAATAGAATGGTAGACAAGTTGGGTTTAGTGGTGAACCATAGTCCATGTAAAATCAAGGCGGTGAATTCAGGTGCTACTCCAATCTAGGGTGTAGCCACAACGACCCTCAAAGTTGGTGCTTGGGAGGGACAGATTAATCTCACTGTCGTAGCCTTGGACGATTTTGAGTTGATCTTGGGGATTGACTTTTTTGTTCAAGCCAAGGCAACGATCATGCCTCATCTATTGGGTATGTTGGTAAATGAGGAATGGAATCTTTGCTTTATTCATGCTAACTTCTCTGGACAAGTTGAGAGCAAGTTAAAGATGCAGTCAGCTAAGCAATTCAAAAATGGGGTGGGTGAAAAAGGGCGAGATGACTTATATTGCAGCCCTCGTGGAAGTGCCTGATGAAGTTGCAACAGTGTTGGAGCAGTTCTCATATGTGATGCCCTCAAAGCTACCTAAGGAACTACCATCGAGGCGAGCGGTGGACCACAAGATCGAGCTGGAGCTAGATGCTAGGCCACCAGCCCAAGCCCCTTATCCAATGGCCCCATAAGAGTTGGTTGAGCTGAGGAGTCAGCTTAACGAGTTACTAAATGCCGGCTTCATACAACCTACAAAAGCCCCTTATGGTGCCCCTATGCTGTTTCAGAGGAAGCAGGATGGCTCATTGCGGATGTGCATAGACTATTGGGCCTTCAATAAGGTAACAGTCAAGAATAAGTACCCGATCCCTAATGCTGTGGATTTGTTCAATCGGTTGGCAGGTGCGTCATATTTCACAAAGCTGGATTTGCGGTCAGGCTATTGACAGGTGCAGATGGCCGAGGGGGATGAGCCCAAGACGGCTTGTGTGACAAGGTATAGTTCATTTGAGTTTTAAGTGATGCCATTTGGCTTAACCAACGCCCTTGCCACTTTTTGTAACCTAATGAACGAGGTACTTTACGAATTTCTTGATCGGTTTGTGGTTGTTTACTTGGATGACATTGTTGTTTACTCAGGATCCTTGGCAAATCATGTTAATCACTTGCGGCAAGTATTCTCATGGCTTAGAGAATACAAGTTATTTTTGAAGAAAGAAAAGTGCGAGTTTTGTAGGTAATAAATCAAATTCTTAGGCCACTGGATTTCCAAAGGCAAGATTCGGATGGATGAAGGCAAGGTGAAGGCGATCATGGATTGGCCTGCGCCAACCAAAGTGTCGAACTTGCGTTCCTTTCTTAGTTTGATGAACTACTATCAGCGGTTCATCAAAGGGTATTCAAAGAAGGCAAGCCTTTTGATAGACTTATTGAGAAAGGAGCGGAAGTGGGCATGAACAAACGCATGCCAAGAAGCCTTTGAGAAGTTGAAGGCAGCAGTTGCCTTGGAACCAGTTCTGAGTTTGCCGGATTTTGAGCTTCCATTTGCAGTACACATGGATGCATCAGACCCAGCACTTGGTGGAGTGCTCGTGCAGGATGGCCACCCTGTGGCTTATGAAAGTCAGAAGCTAAAAGACGTTGAGTAGCGGTACTCGGTCCATGAGAAAGAAATGACGACAGTGGTGCATTGCCTTGACACTTGGAGCATTACTCGCTGGGTTTGAAGTTCAAAGTGTTGATGGACAACGTGGCGAACACCCATTTCAAGACCCAAAAGAAGTTGACCCCAAAGCAAGCCCGTTGGCAGGAATTCTTGGCGGAATTCGACTTTGTGTGGGAACACAAACCACACAAGCAAAACCAAGTCGCTGACGCCTTGAGTCGCAATGAGGTGCAACACTATGTAGCTGCATTGATGGCAGTACAGTCAACTTTTCTTGATCAAGTGAAACAACAAGCTAAGGTCGACCAGGCCTATGTTCATCTCAAGAAGGAAGTGCAAGAGGGAGTCGTTGTAACACCCGAGCATTTTTACTACATTAAAAATGCATTAAGTTAAAGATTATATTAAGGTGAAAAATATAGTTTAAGGAAAAATATTGTATAATAACATAAAAAATTGTACAGTATTAGAGTAATGCAGTGTAAGAATTAGACTATTTAAGGTCATGTAGTATAGAAATTGGGCTGTTTCAATCAAAGCAGTATATGAATAATGCTATTTAGAGAATATGAATGAATAAGAAATGTTATGTTTGGCCTCCAAAAATAAACCAGAGGCAAGTAAAATATTTTATACAGTATAGGAATATGTTTTTGCACTGATTTTACCACGGCAGTATAAGAAAAATACAGTATGATGAAAACTTATACAGTGTAAATATTGAGGCCCACCAAGTAGACACCCAATTGAATTTTATTGGGCCACCAAGCCATGGAAGGTGGTCCAATCCCATGGAGACACCTAGTAACCTAATGGATTATTTTGTGAGTCATCCATATGGATAAGCATGCATTAAATGTTAAGTTTAGCAAAAAATTTTCTCTTCCTTCTCCAAGACCCACGGCCACCATTGATGAGCTCTCCCAAAAATTTTGCAACTTCACATTTTTGCAAAATTAACCCCAATTAAGTTCAAGAGGCAAAGTTCAAAGGATTTTATTAAGTTTTAAGGTAAAAACCTTAACTTTTTCAATGTTTCTTATGGTTATTCTTGGGTTAAGGAAGGAAAGTTAATTCAAAGCATTTTTGTGTGAGAAATGCTTAGGAAAAAGGTTTTAAAGGAGCTCTTGGAGGGCTAGAAGCACAAAGTGTTACTTGGGTAAGATTTGATTATTTAAATTTAAAGTTTAGTGATTTTGTTTTGATTTTTGTTATTTCAAAAATCATGTGGGTTTTCAAGCAAAGCTTTGATTAAATCCCATAGAAATATGATTTATGGTACGTTGATGCTGTGAAATTTAGGGTTGAATTGTTGAAAATGTTAGTTTTTGCAAAAAGTACTATTTTGTAATTGTAGTGTTAATTTTGCAAAAAATGATGATTTGGCATGAAAATGATTGAAACAAGAGTTGGAACTGCCCTTGCAAGGGCAGAGATGCTGATTAAAAATGGATTTTTACAAAAATTTCTCAAGAACTAAATTAAAAGAAAAAGTTTCTTCTCGGCAGAATTGAGAAATGCCCAAAAACATCCCTGTATAGTGGAAATTTTGAAAAAGTTAAAACATGAAAGTTGTAGATCTTGACGAAACTGTTAGGCATAATAGACAGTTTGTAAAAAATCTCAACCGTTTGTGAGATTTTAATTGTACAAGAATTTGTTAAAATTGAAAAAAAAAATTGAAGGGCAAAAATGTCATTTTTTCAAAGGATTTTGAATATGATACTTTGAGCAAAAATGTTCCTCATGAACAATGGGGACTAATGGTTTAAAAAGATTATTTTTTGGTTTTGGGGTAAAAATGCAAATATTTTTGTATTTCAAGCCAAAACTGTAAAATTGTGTGCAAACTGGGTTTTCACTAGAGAACATTGGTTTCTTATACTATTGTAGGCAGTAAGTATTATAGATGCGATGCTAAGTTTTAAAGGATTTAAAGTTAGGCAAGGACTGAATGAAAGAAAAACGTTAAGAGAAAAATGGTCATTCTATGAAAAATGGCCAAAATAGACCCAAAACGCTCGATATTGAAAAAATATTCCTTAGCAGAAATTTTTTCGTATTATGTAGGTAATGAAATGTTAAAGTTAAGCAATGAGTTTTATAAAGTTAAGAAATGGACGAAAAACCCGTTAAGGGTAAAATCATCATTATCAAGGAAACGGTTAGAACGGAGTTAAACACTCCGATTTAGCATAACGTTCTTAGACGAAAAATGTTCTATAATACGTTAAGTAATGAAATCGCCAGTGAGACGAAAAATTTAATAAGGGATGTTTAAGTAAAGGAAAAGTAACCTCGATGGGTTACAAGACTAAGTGAAGGAAAAGTAAACCGATAGTTTATAAAGTTAAGTAAAGACAAGGGTAAATGGATAGTATACAAGTCAAGTTAAAAGGAAATAATGGTTAATGTTTACGTTTTATTATCAATCGAGTAGATTGATAAAAAGAAAGTTAACTAATTAGTCGAGTGTCGTATGATCGGGACACAGAAGCCGACTAATGGAAAAAAAAGGAATGAGACAAGAATGGAATAGAGAACGTTGGAGCTAAGTTCAAGTAAGTTTCAAACCTCACCTACAGCATGAAGTAAATGATTTTTAAATATTTATGTATACGTTTATAATGAGTTTGCATTTATTATGCAAGTTTCTTTTAAAGTATGTTTGCATTTATTATACAAAAAGTTTTAAAGATTCAAAGCAAGATTTGCAATGAATTTGCAACTATTATGTTTAAAGTCTATTTGTATATTGATATGCATAATGTTTTTAAAAGTTCAAGTTATGATATTCAATGTATTCAAAGTATGTTTTGTATTTTGATAATGCATAATGTTTTATAGTTTAATGTTTTGTATTTTGATAATGCATAATGTTTTATAGTTTAAGTTATAAGTTTTATGAGGCATTTGTTATGCAAAAAGTTGTATTTGTTATGCAATAAGTTTCAAAGAAAACAAGTTATGATTTGCAAAATGTGTTTACATTTTATGTAGCATTTGTTATGCAATAAGTTGCATTTGTTATGCAATTGGTTTTAAAATATAAGATATGATTTACAAAGGTGGTTGCATATGATGTGTTAGCAATTGTTATGCTCATTAACGTTAAAAAGAAGGTAAAGTAAAGACGATAAAAGAAAGTGTTGTACCAGCCTTCTTGTTGTGAGGTAATGAAAGTAATGTTTGACCTCCTAGATGTGAGGTACATGATCTCGATGTTCGATGGTCTCAAGTCTTCCGCAAGAGAAGCATCATATTTATGATCTCATGATTAATGATGTTGGTACGAACACTGAAGTAAAAATAAGGAAAGTTAAAATAAGACAAGGAAAGTTAAGGAACAAGGATAGAAAGTTAAAGTAAGATAAGAAAAGTTAATAAACGAAGATAGAAAGTTAAGGAACGAAGATAGAGAGTTAAAGTAAGAAAAAAATGTTCATAGACGCTTATAATCAAAGGTTCATAATTGAGCATAAATGGAAACATGCATTTTGATTTTTCTTGTTTTCCTTGTTATGAAACATTTATATGTTATGGAAAACATTCTGAGGAATGTTTTATATTAAGTGTTTATGAAAACATAAATGACGTTTATGAAGAGCAATTTAAGGATTGTTTTATGTTAAATATTTTATGAAAAGCGTTTATGAAAAACGTTACAGAAATACTTTATGAAAACGTTTATGAAAAACGTTTTAGAAATGTTTTATGAAAAATGTTTCAAGAGAAAGGTTTTCATGAGAAAAGTTTTTAAAGTATGTTTCAATGATTTGTGAGATTATGTTTGAGCTTACTGAGCATCAGCTCACAAAAAGTTTCTTGATAATGTAGGTAGTTTTATGGGCAACCAGTAGGACCCGTTAGAAGAGCTGGGTGCTGCGAAGGGCAGATGCGAAGATCACAGTAAGTTTCTGCTGTTCAAAAGAAATATTTTCCACTATGTAATACAGTGTTTTCAAAGTTTTAAAAAAATCAGAGCTTTAAGAAATGTTTTCAAAAGTTTTAAGATATATTTTAAGAAATGTTTTAAAAAATTAGAAAGTGAAGTTTTAAGCTATGATTTAATAAATGTTTCTTATAAAGTTTTAAGGAACGATTTGAAATGGTTTTAAAGGTAAATGTTGAGCAAGGTCTCAATTTGAATGGCGACAAAGGTCGCAACAGTTTTTAAGTACGTTTTAAAAAAATGTTTAAAGAAAAAAATTTTATTTCAGTATTTTTCTTACTAAGTAAGTAAGATTACTGTTTAAAAACGATGTTTAAGAAAGTTAAGTAACTGTCCGAAAAGACAGGCCGTCACAGTCGTGAGGCGTTATTGGGAAGATGACGGACTCCTTTATGCCAAAGGTAATCAATTATTTATTCTTAACTCGGGCGGCTTAAGACAGGAACTTTTGCGGGAGACACATGGCCCTCAGTGGGCAGGACATCTAAGAGAGAACGGATGATGGCACTCTTAACCCGCAGCTATTACTGTCCCAACATGGAGGAAGATGTTGAGCTATTTGTGAATGCCAACAGGATAAGACAAAAAGAAGAAAGGTAGCCAGGTTGTTGCAACCACTTCCGGTGCCAGAAAAGTCATGGAAATTAGTGTCTATGGACTTTATTACGGGGTTCCCTTCAATCCAAGGTATGTGGTCAGTGTTGGTCGTGGTAGATCAGTTTTTGAAATATGCAGCGTTCATAGCAGTCCCACATGAATGCTCAGCTATCATGGCGGCAGAGCTCTTTTTTAAAAATGTGGTGAAGTATTTCGGTGTACCTGAAGACATAGTCAGTGATTGTGATTCAAGGTTCACTGGTAGGTTTTGGATGGCTCTCTTTAACTTGATAGGTTTTGACTTAAAGTTTTCTATGGCTAACCATCCACAGACCGACAATCAAACAGAGCGTATTAATGCTCTATTAGAAGAATTTTTAAGGCATTATGTCTCAGCGAGTCAAAAGAATGGGCTGGATTTACTTGATGTGGCCCAATTCTCCTATAACTTACATTGAAGTTTACAACCGGGATGAGTCCTACAGAGCTTGCACTCGGACATCAGCCCCTGACCCCATTAGCGGTGGCACGTTCCAAAGGGCGAGTCAGCTGTCCAACAACATATCACTTTGAGGAAGAGAAGCAGGAGTTGATACTGCAGGCCCGAGATAGTTTGCTTAAAGCAGCCAGGCGCATGAAGAAGTATGCTAATCAGCATAGGTGCCAAGTTGAGTTCAATGTCGGTGACAAGGTGTTGTTGAAACTAGCCCTGCAGATTTGGAAGAAGATAAGCAACAAAACAGTGCATTGTGGGCTGGTCCCTTTGCAATTGTTAAGAAAGTTGGGAATGTTGCTTACAGGTTAAAGCTACCACCTCGACTAAAGGTGCACCCAACGTTCCACGTGAGTTTTCTGAAGCCTTACAAGGAGGACTTGTTGAACGAAAGACAGCAGGCGAAGAGGGCTCCGCCCACTATCAGAAAACAATTTGAAAAAGTGGTGGAAAAGATCCTCGACCATCGAACAATGGAAATGAGTAAGAAGAATCGATGGACAGATTTTCTTATGAAATGGAAGGGTGAAGATGAGAGCAGTGCTACTTGGGAATGGGACGTTACCTTGTGGCAGTTTGAGAAAGAAGTGTAGGAATACCTAGAGGCTATACCGACGAGGGTGTCGGCTTCATCTAGTGGGGGTGGTTTGTTAGACCCTCGAGCTTCAAACTAAGTCGGTGGTGGTAAATCTTGGGCATGGGTGGCCCATGTCCGAGGCAAAGGGGCATGTGGCAACCTCCTTTAGACGGTTCGGACAAAGACCCAAAGGATTAGCACGCAGGCACAAGGTGGCCATGGCCATGCATAATGGTCAGGTGAAAAATGCACACGCAGGTGGGTGTGCATGCACGGCCATTCAGACAGGCGCGCAAGAATTTCGAACAAACAGTGGGGTGTGCACGCGGGCTTGTGGACAATTGTGCGAGAAATTCAGGAAGTGTGGGCTAAGTCTTGGCTTAGACAACGCTCCATGAAAAAAGGGAATGTACAGATGTGTGATGGCTTGTTGGGTGAGCGGGCGAGCTGGTGGCCCACGTGTGCGAGTGTGCGCACACGATCCGCGGAAGTAGTTTGGTATAATGGCTAGCCTTTGAGACATGGCCACAACGGCTAGACGCTGAGGGCACGTGGGCGCGAGGCGTGGGGGAACATGGAACGTTCATGAAGATGCCCAGCCCACAGTTAGACCACGAGAGCGCCCCACATAGCCCATGTACGCGCATCAGGAGGCGAATGAAGTTAACAGACTGCACGTGGCATGCAGAGGGCCAAGTCTTCGCCCGAGATTCGTGGAAGTCACCTACAACGTGGCCGTTAGCACGCACAAAATCCCAAAGTTGTTCCCTAGTGGCTGGGGATGTCAATCACACATATATACTGTCTATAAATAGTGAGACCTCGAGACACTAACTCACATAGAGATTAAGTGAGTGTTGTGATGATCCGAGTGAGGTAAAACTTGTATTCCTTTTTGTGAATTAATAAAAAGGTTGGAAAGTGGTTTCCGTAAATTGGTTTTGTGTGTTTGATTAACGGATCATCGTGGGTAAACACTTGGGTAGGCTGACTAGGTCGGGTGACTTAGTACCGCACGAGGCAAACTTTCGGTGAAAAATTTGGCCCCTATGACAACGTGGTAATTGGGGCTCAAAACTTGGTCTACCTTGGTCTAGAGATGCAAATCAACGGTTTAGGAGAAAAAGTGATGCAGTATTTGGTTACCTCAAAGGGAATACTTTCCAAGCACCACTAAATCTTCTCCCAACAATTCTTCAAAGAAAAAAAAAAAAAAAAAAAAAAACTCAACAAAATTACACACAAGCATACAATGCCCAATTTCTCATACTATGGGAAGAAGAAAAACATAGTTAATATACATTCTTTGAGTTGCTTATTCATGTGCTTCAAGAATCCCAACATAGAAATCTCTTTTCTATGTGAGCTTATCCTAAATACATTTCTAACTACTATTTTTATTTCTTTTTTTTTAATGAAGAAAAAAACAAATAAAGAAAACTCATAAATCCACATGCAAAGTTTCAGTACCAGTGTAAGATTCCAAATTTGATGAACTGAAAGATGGTTGACCAAACAATCTTGACAGGATGAGCCGTGCGATATTCTCCGCTGACACAGCACTAGTCTCCATTGTGCTAGCTGCATTTTCAAAGGCATTAACATAATACAGATTCTGAGCATCCAAGATAAACGGTGCAAATACTTCAGGAGCATTGTAATGAGGATATGCAGCCCAATCTATTCGAATTGTCTCTTTCCTGAAACTGAAAATGCATCAAGAAAATGACAATCAGTATACATCGAATTTGATGAGTCTTGAGAGATTGATAATAGATGAATTTGGCGAAGTGATAGAAGATCTCTAAAGTCCATTGAAGTGGACATCGACAACCTAATTTACTTACATGGAATATACCTAGTATCTAGTGTTTCTGGAAAACCGATGGATGCTGAACTATCCCTCTCAGTTTACGTTATGAATCTCAAAGACATTACAAATCTCAATGGATTTTCAATAACAACTACGGTTTCATAAGACAATATGCTTTTGATGAAAAGAGAAGTGGATAAGGTTATGCAGAAGGAAGTGGCATCCCTAGGAAAAGTACATCTGCTACGCTTCTGTGAATACTATATTCACTGATCAAGAAGAGGTTTTAAAAAACAAAAAATAGACAGGTGACATGGAGCGCTCCTTGGAGCACTTGGTGACAAGTGGCAGCCAGAGCAAAGAAGGCATACGAAACAATTGTGAACATAATCAGAGACTACTAAAACTAAGGTGAATGTATCATTTGAATGAATAGGTACAAAAGTTTTTTGTTTAACGCTTCCACCACTATGGCAAAATACTAAACAATCAGGAAAGAGGAAAAGAAAATAAATCCAACAAAATATGTGAAGTGTACTTCATCCCCCTCCCCACGTGTCTTTTTGGTTTTGTTAGACAAGGTGAACAAGAGTTGGCTCGTCGATAGTACCTGAAGATTCTGTCCAGTAAAGCATCATCCATAGGTTTACGGGAGAATATCTTATAAGTCATATCTTTTTCATCATGTCGCTTAAGGACCGTAATGCTTGAGAATGGAAGATCAGGAACCTCGATTGTTGCCACCCGTTCTGGAATTTCTGATACAGCATTCAGGCCAAAATATTCCTTCGGAACAACAGAACATCAAGATTAAAACTACAAAACAAATATTCAAAATGTAAAAGGACTGCAAAGTGGACTTACAGGATTTAAAAGGCCCCTAACAAAAGTTGCATGTGTATGCTGTAGTCTTCTTTCAGGAATTGATATTGGAGGAGCAAACCGAATTTTCACCTCATCTAGAGAAGTAGCAACCACTGCAACTTCACATTTGTAACTGTTTCCTTTGGTGGAATTAAGTTCATAATATTTTCCAACAGAAGAGATTGATACTATTTCCTCATGGAGGCGCAATTCGACGTTTGAGTGATTAATAAGTCCAGAAGCCATCTGCCAGTTCCCTCCTTTGATGGACCACAATCCTCCTTCAGCTCCAGCCAATGAAACAGCACCTGCAAGCCCACTAATAGCTATACTTTGACCGTAATTAATTCTTGTAATGACCTGCATTGATAAAAAATTTTCCAAAATCTAATCAAGTTTCAGAAAAAGCTCAAACATGCTGTGTTTTCAGGTTAAACATATAATTCGGCACAGATAATTTCAAGCCTTCCAAAAGCTCTCTCAAAATGAGAATTAAGAATGATTTTTTTTTTTCCCAGATACACATGGACGTTGTTTATCTTTCTAAATGTACCCTCTTATAGAGCTCATATATGTCACAAGCCAAGACGACTTGCATATCTGACCATAGTTACAATTCTTTAAATTTTCAAGATTGTTAAGCTTATTACACATTGTTTCTCAAATTACTAATTTCTCGTCATTTAGTTGTAGTTTTATCTTCTAATTCAAGACCAAGCATCTGAGAAATTAATATCATAACAAATGCGTATTTAACCCAATTTCTATATCAGCCTCAAATGCAACAAAAAAGGCAAATAAATATAACAAGTTAACAACAGAGCATCATCTAAACGAGAAAGAATCTCTTACGGTGACAAGCTCTTGAACCAACAACGGAGACAGTCCAACATCAGCCAAATCCTGACCTAAAGTGGTGGTTGTGAGATTGTACAATCCGGCCCATTTAAGCATCTCCTCCACACTCTCAAAAATTGGTCTCGACTCACGGCTTTCATAGTATTTCAAGAAGTTTCCAACAACACTCTGCATCATAGAATTCTCTCTCAATTTTCCAAAATTTCGCAAGAATTACAGTAAAAAATCACATGAAGAGAATACATAACACTAGAAAAGCGCATACAATACCAGAACAACAACAAACTTTGGAATACGATTAAAGCAAAATCCTTACAAACCTTCATTCAATAAAATCACAAAATAACAAAACAATTAAATCAGAGACGTGAACAATGCTCCACAAATGAGAATTTAAACACAAGATAAAAGAAGAACCAATTCAAAGACCAGAATAAATTTCTAAAAGTTCGATTCAATAACGGAACAAATACTAAGGACCTGAACAAATCTGTCCATTTTGAGAAGCGAGAATCCATAGCGAAGAAACATGTGGAGGGAATTAGCATAAGAAACGATCTTCTGCACAATCAGAAGATTGGATTTGAAACTGAGGGTTTTGAAGACGAATTTCTGACCGTCCCAAATTCCAAGCGAAGGAGAAGAGGAAGCAGACGAGGAAGGTTCTTTCATGGTGAGGTTGAGGAGGTCGGTGTATTTCAAGGCGTAAAGATTCTTGGGATGGAGAATGGAGGCTCCGGCCTCGAAGACGTCGCCCGAGATTTCAACGGTGGCCATGCGGCCGCCGACGACACCGTTACGCTCGAACATCCGGATGTCGAAAACGGCATCATGAGGGGAGGAGTAGAGGCGGAGGAAGTGGGCGAGTGAGGAGCCTCCGATGCCACTTCCGACGATGCAGACGGTGGCGCGTCGTGGCGACGAATCTCCTTGTGAGGGTGAGAGTGAGAGTGAGAGTGAGAGTGAGAGGAGGTAAACCAGGACTATGAACATCGCTGCTGGTGCCAGCGGTGGTCGCATGTTCTAATCTGACTAATGCTCTTGCTTCGCTCTCCAGTCTCTCAACGGCGGCGACTTCAACTTAACGAGCCGACCGGAGTGATCGTTTCACGGGTTTCGTCTAATTGGACTTGGTGCGAGCAGATACAACTGTTTCAAAATGAAATATTTAGGAAGGAAGTCAAACCAAACAAAAAAAAAAAAACGTCATTTGATTAAACCTTGTCTTGCTCAAAAAAAGTCGTATTTGTTATGAACGTTGTTTAAATAAAATTATTTTATAAAACAATTATATTTTTTAGTCAATATGTATTAATAAAAGTATTATAGAGTTTAATTTATATGAATTATAAAATTAAAGGGTATATTTTATATTCTAAATTTAGTATGTGACACGGCTGATTTTGTCTTATGGAAATGATTTCATTTCTTATGCTCTCTAGACATGAGTTTTCTTTCCCATATTGCTGCTACATCTATTCTCTTCGCTTTCATTTCTAGGTTTTGTTGCAGAAAATGTTTTGTTATTATGTTTTTGCTGAATAGAAACTGTTTTGTCATTGCGTATTGTCAATTTTTAATGTCCAAACAGCTTGTTTTGCGTATATTTTTCTTTCACATCCGCTAATAAAACCTTGTACGATGAACTTTAGACATTTACTATCTTTAATTAGATTGTAAATTATGAATATTTTTATAGATTAATAATTACAAGGCCTTAATCTGAACAAACTATGCCATCTACACTGCTTATAAGTGTTTTTGTTTTATTTAGTTTTTGTCAAAAATTATCAAACCGCCCTAAACAAAAAATTTACGTATATCTTAACCATATATAGAAAGGTGAAAAGTAATTTTGCTTCTTTCAACCAAAGCGTCGTCTTTTGGTCGAAAAAATAAAACCCTAATGTTTTCTTCTTGACCGAAGTGTGATTTTATTGAACAATTATAATTTCTGTGAAATATTGAAAACCCTTTTAATTTTATGCCTAAGACCTTAAACAGACTAAACCATATCATCGAGACTGCTTTTAAGTGATTTAGTTTTATTTGACTTTTGTCAAAAAAATATGAAACGGCCCCCAACACAAAAAGGGAGTTTTTTAAAAATACATATATCTTAACCACATATAGAAAGGTGAAAAGCACTGGATTTTTTCAATCAAAATGTTGTCGTTTTGGTTTAAAAAAAAATACCTTCTTGTCTTGTTCTCTCTGCGCTTTGGGGCCTGGTGACACCAAGAAAGATAGACGAACCAAACTGGATGTCTTTTTTGATTTTGGGTTTTTATTTTTATTTTTTGTTGTTGTTTTTTTTCTTTAATTCGTATTAGTATATTGTGTTCTTCATTTGAGGTTTATAAAAAAATATCAACGTGGGAAACTTCTAGGAAAAAAAAACTAATGTACAAAGTATTTTTGTCAGGTTAGCTTCTTCATAATAGCATATTAACTGCTTCAGACCATTTTGGCATCATAGTTAGCTTGGGCAAGGAGGATTTTGTTCAGTCTATAAGGTCATCTCTCTGTTCTTCTCATTTTCTTTATTTTTGCCTTTAGAAAACTGATGACTACAGTTTAGGAAAAATGATGTCCTAAACTGATGGGAAAATTTTGTTAAAAAGTTAAAAAAACTTTATGTGCGATGTGCCTGCTGAGTTACTCCTCATATAGCCACATACACTGTACTTGATAAACTTATAAGCCAATGTAAATAATCCAGATGATTATGCCTTTGTAGATTCTCTCCATATTATTCACAAATTTGATGATCTTTAGAACAACAATTGAGAAACCTACTGGGTCTAGTTTTGAAAATTATCTTTCCAATAAATAACTCTGCTAAAACCAGTATGTATGTGTCATATATATATGATTTGATCAATTTTTTTTTCCAGGCCCACTCCAACATTCTCTCTCTTCAGGTAAGCTTCTCGTCTTTCGCTTGATTGCCATGATTGCTCTCTGATTTTTTTCCGAAACCTATGTGTGCCCTGCAATTGTTGTTGTGCTAAGTACTGTGTTTTGGGTATTTGCAGACAAAAACATGAT